>VZUI01004076.1:0-55309 GCA_013401135.1 Cettia cetti
CCAAAATGGCTGCCCCGGGGAGGGAGCCCGGCTCGGGCCTCCGCCGGTACCGCCGCTCCGCCCGCCGGACCTCACCCAGCTTCCGTCCCCGGGCCACGGCGACCGGCTCGGCCTCGGGGGCCCCGCGGACCCCGCTCGCCCGGGCAGCGCTGCCCCCGCACTCCGCGCGCGGCCCGGCCCCCGGAGCCGGCCGGGCTAGTCCCAGATCGCCCTCGCCCCCCGTACCTGAAGCTCGGCCCGCTCCACCTCCCAGTGCGCCCTCTCCATCTCGAAGCGAGCCCACTCGTGCTGGATGTAGTGCAGGATCCCCGGGATGGTGTAGTGCTGGGGCCGGGACAGCTCGGCGGGGCCCGCCGTCTCCTGACCGGCCGGGGCCGCGGGGCCCTGGGGCTGGGGCGGTTGCCCTCCTCCTCCGCCGGCTCCAGCCCCCACGCAGCCCCCACCCGACTGCAGGTTCATGTTCCCACCCGCCTGCGGCGGCGGCTGCTGCGGTCTCGGGGCGGCCGCCATCCCACCGCCTCCTCCGGCTCCAGGGTGCTCGTCCATTGTCTGCGGGGAGCCCTCCTCCTCGTCCCGCGGCGGGGGCCGGGAGCAGGGGCCGGGGAGGGGGCGAGCGGCGCTGGCTGGGGCGGGGAGGAGGGGGCGGGCCGGGCGGGGGGGCTGCGCCGAGCGGGTCCGGGTGTCAGCGCAGCGCGGAGCCTCCGCCAGCCGCCATTACAGCCCCGCGGCCCTCCCACTCTCGCACCCGGCCGGGCGGGGAGCGAGCGGCGCCTGCCGGGAAAGCGCGGCCTGGCCTCCGCCGCCGCCTCCCGCGGCCACACGCGCCTGCGCGGGAGGGAGGTGAGCGCCGCGCCCGGGGGGAGCGGGACGGGCCCGGGGCTGGCTGTCACTTCCTGCGGCGGGACGGCCTCGCCCCCGCATGGGCCCGCCCCGGGGCGGTGGGTGTCGGGGCCGGCGGCCTGGGGCCGGCCGGGCGCCTCCCGGGGGGGCTGTCGGAAAGGGGCGGCGAGGTTGGCCCCGCGACTCGGGAGTGCCGAACGCCATGGGGAGAGTCGGAGGGAATGCGGCCGGGCCGGGGCCTGCCTCCTAAAGCGGCGCGCAGCCAGCGCAGCGCGGGTCCAACACTTGGCACTTCTGTGCGATTTAATGGTGCGCTGAGTTTGCCCTACAAGGAGGTGGTTTAGAATAGATGTATTAAATTTATGGTATGTTTCTGGAAGCTGGCCAGTCTCGGTCATCTTCATGATACCTTGGTAGTAATGTGTGTAATGTATTACCTCCTTGAGGAGGAAGAGTACACCATGTTTGCTATTCAAAACTCTTCCACGTGAGGACGGTTTTGCGAGAAATTACCGGTCTATTTTATCTGGCTCAGTTTTATCAGTGATAGCAATGCAGCGTTTGAGGCTGTCGTTTGAATATGGTGAAATTGCCTCGGTTGCAAAATACTACTCTAAAATGTAATACTTAAAAATCATTATCATGTCTTATTTCAAATGATCCATTGATCACCCATTTTAAGTAAAGTAGGTCTTTGGTTTTGCCTCTCTTCAAAATTTTTACATGCTGTACTCATTCTCTACATGGGTAGTTTCCTAAAAAAGGTCCATTCTGTACAGACCTAGAATTCTGTTAATTACTGGAAAAAAATGTCTCAGTACTGGTGTTTCCTTTCTTTAGCAATCTCCCATTAGGTGTGTATTGATGCTTCACTTAGTTCATCCAGTCCTTCCTTTTTTCTCCATTAAATCATTTCCTACTAAAATGTCATTGTCCATTCTTCCTGATTCCATACCAATTAGGCAATCTAAATCCAGATCCTTTCCACCTCAGCTGATTTCTTTTCATTGTCTACTGACAGTTACCTAATCATTATTAAAAACTGAGACTTAGCTCATAACTAGTTTAACCTTTTGTTTAGCTCCAATTGTCCAGGACATTCCTCATTCCTGAGTATATGGGAGTTATAGCAGTTTAATTCCGCTACTATATTCAGCCAGCATTTTGACAACAGCAGAGGAAAATGTTTTTATTCTTTCCTTCCTCTCTTGACTTCCCTAGATAATTAAGGTTGCTTTTTTAAAAAAAATCCCTGTCTTGAACACAGTGTTTTCTTTTAAAGCCACACAGACATATTTGTTTCATCTTTTTGATGAATTGTTATGAGCACAGTAATAAACTAGATGCAAAAACTACTTTTACTGGTAAATTTAAAATAGTATGTGGTTTTATTAAAGCCTTGTCCACTGAGAACAGAAGTAGGAAGACCAAGGGTTCTTATTATTTGTGTGGTCTTCATTTGCTGTGTGGTTTTGTGCAATAAATCTATAGGAAGCTCAATAAACAAAAATATAAAAATTGTTCCTGTGCTACACCTGCTTGTGCTTCATGTTCTATCATTTAGCTATTTTAAAATTTTCATAAATGTTTTCATTCCAGTTTAACCCATTTTTGTTCTACATTTGTTGAAGGGCCTGGAAGGGAAGGCATATGGAGAGTGGCTGAGGTGACTTGGCCCCTTCAGCCTGGAGGAGGCTGAGGGGAGACCTCCTTGCAGTCAATAATTTCCTCTTGAAGCGAAGAGGAGGGGCAGGCACTGATCTCTTCTTTGTGGTGCCCAGTGACAGGACCTGAGGGACCCGAGGGAATGGCCTGAAGCTGTGCCTGGGGAGGCTTATCCCAGGTGGGATAGTAGGAAAAGGTTCTTCACCCAGAGGGTGGTTGGGCACTGGAACAGGCTCCCCAGGGCAGTGGTCACAGTGCTAAGCTGAGAGAGTGACAGAGTTCAAGAAGCTTTTGGACAATACTCTCGGGCACAGGATGTGAGTCTTGGGATTTTCTGTGCAGGGCCAGGAGCTGTACTCGATGTTTGTGGGTCCCTTCTAATTCAGAATGTTCTATGATTCTACATTTCAAACACATGTACAGTGCCACTAGATCTCTGCATCCGGAAAATCAACTTGTTCAGAGTTGGACAGTGCAGTACATTATTTGCCTGTAGTTCTATCTAACATTTATTTTTAATTCTTGATGAAACAGTTCTGTAAATATGTACTCCTGCCATTTCTTCTTCGCAAGATTTTATCTCTTACATTCTAGCTAAGAGCCCTAGAATGTTGCAAACCTTTCTTAGACTGAAATAACTAAAATACTTCTAAATCTGTAGACATTGACTGGAGTGGTTGTAGTTTGAGATACATGTGTCTTTTTTAAATTACAGCTGTACTGCAAGTACAACTCAAACTTAGGTTGTGTTTGTTTTTCTGTAATTTATGTGTCAAATTATGTATAAATATTGGTGAAATCTGTGACAAACTAAATTCAGTGCTTGTATCTATACCAGAGGAATAATTAAAATGATATTTAGAATGTGCTTTATATTACTGCATGTAGAATCAGCTGGGTTGGCCTCATGGGGGACTTAAGATCTTTTCATCTGCAGAACAGGTATTGCAGGCTTTGCCTCTCTGTGAGGTCTCAGCTGTTATCTGAAAAGGAGTGTCACTCAAACAGGGACAAGTTACTTTGAGGTGTCTCATGTGGTTATGCAGCCTGCAGAGCTGACATGTCCTGGAAGCAGCTCCTGAACCATGTCAGCCTGGCAGTGTGAGTCACACAGGCGAATCACGATGTGAGTTTTCTCTCAGAGATATTTATCTGCAAGAGATATTTTAATGAGAGTGAGATCTAACACACTGTAACACTCATATTTAAATTGCAGTAGATAAGCTGTATATCATCTGTATGCATGCTAAATTATCATTACAGAAGATGTATTTTGTAAGGGAAGTAAAGGAGAGTGCTACTTAGTCACCCTAGAAAGTAATTTCTTTTGAAGGAAAGTTTGCAGTTTCCAGATTTTTTCCATCTTCCCCAAGCGATACCTTCTGAGGTTTTTGTTTATAGGGAGTCTTCATTCAGTAATGGAGTTCCATAGGTGTTTTGTAGATTGGGTATGCAGGACATGCAGGAAGCATATACCATAGGCTTTTCTGGACAAAATTTCTAATGCGTGGTTGACTGGGATGGAGAGAGTTGGACTTGACAGTCCATCAGGATCTCGAAAGTCTCTTCCAGTCTTCAGTTCCTAAGCGCATTTGTGATGCAGATAGTTGTCCAGTGACCTGGAATGAGACAGCCTATTCATTTCTGACAAACAGCCTTCAGATAGTAATGCCTTTTCATTACTAAAATGAGCAAAATAATGGCAGAGATATGAAAGGCTTGTCTCTTGTCACCAATTCTCTTGAACCATTTGATTCTGCATGCATAAAAGCATCATACTCTGTGTGTGTGTGCATGGATACACGCAGACGTGTGCGTGAGAATGCTCAGAAAAGCATGTAAGAGTTGTATCAGAAGAAAGGTAGCTGGCTTTTTAAGTAGAGTACTGATTATTGATCATAAAAGGTAGCTTCTCAAATACAAAGAATTTGAAGGAATACAGTTTCTTTACCCATCAAGATGCATAGATATGCTTCTTGTTTATTATATTTCACAGGTTTCTTTACATCCTATATATGCAAAACTCATTTTCACGTGTTTTCTGTATCTGAAAGCCAAGATGAAAAGAGAAGAAATAAATTTTGTTTGCTAGAAACAGTCGTTTCCTTTTTTTACATAAATTGTGCAGGCAAATGCTTTTACTCTTACAAGTGATTTTTTTCAGAATTCGTTCTAAAGGAAATAAAGAAACTCCTTAAGATATTTTTAACACTAGCATTATTCTCAAAGTCAGCTATGCTTGCATACTTTTTATAAATTTTTACAAAGTTATTATTTGAACTTTTTAATTTATTCCACTTTTTCTGCATGAGACTCGGTGCTTGTGCTGCCATTTATATGAACAAAATTTCTGGGTAAAATCTTGAAAGCTATCTGGGGCTGGTGGGAAATACAGAAATGGCTCCAGAGAGTGAACTTCTATCCTACAGATTCAAAACCTGTTGATTATGTTTTCCAATCCCATGAATAATAATTGTCTCATAAATTACAGATAACACTTATGAGTGCCACTATGGTTCTACCTCTGTTAAAACGTTATTAGTTTTTTCTTTTCTTAATCTATTCTGGATAAGAGCATTTGTGCAGATTAAAAAAAAAATCTGGTCTAAATATTTTCATCTGTAAAACAATCCAGGCCTTTCATAAGGATATATGCAGATAAAATAGTCATAACATCAGAAAGGGATTAACCATGTACAAAGGTTAGGTTAATAAAGGAATAATTAGGATTAGGGGCCAATCCTGCAATAGGATCATAGGTATGGATTTGTCGTATGTTTTGCTGTTACATATTGCTTAACAGTAACTCGAAATACAACAGCTCTGTCAATGCTCCTGGGGTACTGGTACTGTTCTCCCTGTCTTCCTGTTCTCAAGCACTTAGTACCATTTATAACTAAATTATTAAAATAGCTTGGATCAAAACAGAGAAGTGTTAATTCTTGTTTCAGCAGTGCCAAACACAAAGATGAAGAGTAAAAACTTGGGTGAAAAAAGAAAAGCTATCTGTGCCACTGTTACTATCTGTTTAGCATGGACAGACGTTATTTGCAGTTGTCTCCTGTGCCTGAGCTTGCTTAAAACAATGGACAGCATTTCTTAGATTGTTTCTTTCATGCTGCAGCTCCTTCTTAAGTAGCTTTAAAATTTTAGGTTTCTTCTGTCATGAGGTAGGCTCTTGCTAGGGGGCCTCATTCTGAGCCAGAAGGAGTTGTTCATTCTTGTCTTTCTTGGAAGGTTTTTATCAAAAACTGACTACATCATCTTAGTATTTCAACTTTATGCTTAAATATATTAAGACCTCTTATTGCAACTCTAACTTCAGGCAGCAATTCAAAATAGAATGTGGGGATGAAAAAGAGCCATATACTAAACACAGCAAAGTTTGTATAGATGGTAGTCACCCATTTAGTCATCAATGTCAGTCTACTAGCCATCCAACAGTGAAGATCCCATCATACATTTCTATCTGGGCCCTTTTTTCATCCTGATGACCTGGTTCATTCTTTTTCAGAGACAAACTTGTGCTGATTCAGAAGCGCTGGGTGCAGTGCACAAACCACGTGCGCCACGCAGCAGCACTGACCAGCATCCACAACTGTGCTGTCGGAGGAGTGACACAACAGAAGCGCATTCCTGAAGGGGCATCACGTGCCTGGAGGAGGTGAGAAAGCTCCGAGATTGTCACCATTCCAAATAGATTCCGTTGTCTCGAGGACTGATCCTGAACTAACTACATGTCATTCAACTAAGAATAAATTCTCAGTTTCAAGTCAAATTAGTAAAAATACATTTGAAATTACATATGGACATCTAAATTTCTTTGTAGAGAGATTAAACCACAGTACACTGAGAAAAAGAGGGTCACTTTCTTGAGATCCAAGTGATGGTAAAAGAGGTGGCTTTCCTTTCAGAAAACAGTGACCACTGTGAATCAGAAGTAAGCAATAATTAATGTCAGTACAATATATTGGGACTTGTATCACTGTCATGAAAGATTTGTCACCCATGGATGGTATATAGCCAGCTTATTCAAGTTGCTAATAATATGATGCAGCACCTATTGAGCTTACCTTGTAGTTTTTCCCCTTTTGCTTTTTTGCAGTAAGATGCACTGGTTTTACTCAAAGAGCTACACTGTATTGTTTTGTGAATTCCTGATAGGCTTTTTCTGTTTAGACTTTGTCACAAAAAGGTGTGAGACCTAAGATGTTCCAGCTAAGGACCACTTCTTCAGAACTGGAAAAAAAAGGAATAACTTTTGCAGTAGTTGCTGTATTTCCAGTGCACAAACCTCTGAGTGCACAAAATCTGAGATGCAAATAGAGTCAGATGGAAAACGTTACAGTGATTGTTCTCAGGCATTAAAAAAAATAACACAGAACTTTTATTTCAAAATATTACATTTGCAGCTTACTCTATTTTAATGCTTTTCAAAACATCAGAGATGTCAATTGTTTAGCAAGCAGAGTCTGACATATACTGTGCTCTTTAATGCCCTTTTTCACTGTTCAATGCATGTGGTATATTTATATTCTACAGCTATATTTCAGTGGTGTTGAGTGGATTAATATTTATTTATATTGAGATTAAGGTCTTTTGAGTAATTAATGTCAACTGATTTCTTTAGCTATTGATGACCCATGCTTTTGTTTTCAGTAAGTGCAGAATTTACCTTTTGCATCAGTGTGGGAAACCAGGAGAAGACAGATTTCAATAGTTCCTGGTCCAGCTCAAGATACATGTTGATACTGCAGATATTCAAATATTTAGGAGTCTCTCATTCTGCATTAAAGAAATGATCATGTTTTGTGGCCCATGCATTTCCCTTTGTCATCTCTACAATGGTATGAATGTAATTGTTAAATACAAGTCTGTGGGGAAAAAAAAGTGCTTATAGGCAAGTTTTGCTCTTAGGAGCTGTATTAGCTGCATTAGGACAAATTTTTGATGTTTGAAAAGATAGCATGCAGGAAGAAAATGGTGAGTAGATTTATGGTTATGAAGAAGTAAGTGTTTACTCCTCCAGTTTCCCAAATCCTATCAAGAAATTAATTTGATTGAAATGTGGAAATTTCAAATGTGAAAGCTGTTATTTATTGGATAGTTTGTGAATAGTTGTGTGGGGGGAAAAGGGAGTTTTTCCATGGGATGTGTGCAAAAGATTTGAGATATTTTTTCAATGATCTATGTTTTGGCAATAAACTCAGTCATAAACATATGCATACCTGGGCTGGATAGCTTTTAGAAAGTCTTTATTCCTATGTATTACTCTTTTTTTTTTTTTTTCTTTTTCTGCTCCCAGAAATACTCTTCCTGAGTCCTGCACCCAAAATTGAAATCTATCACTGAAATCAACAGAAAAGAAATGATAAAATTTTTTCTTATGGTTAACAAACAAGGTCAAACAAGACTGTCTAGATATTATGAGCATGTAGAAATTAATAAACGGACAGTGCTGGAAGCTGAAGTAATTAAAAACTGTCTCTCCCGTTCAAAGGATGAGGTAGGTTTTATTTTATCCACATCTCACACCTTTCCCATTGATAATTCTGAAACCTATCAGTGTCTATTGCAGGTCATTATTTCATTTGTACCCACGATAAAAAAGATTGAGTTTCTAGATTATGGGTTCAGTCCCATGAACTGTTATTCTGTATTGAATAAATATGTTTTTCTGAGGCTTACAGAGATTTTGGAGTTGTCTGTATCACTGTCATGAAGATTCCTCTTCTTTGTTTGAAGAAGCTCTGCAATCCAGGAAAAACTCATTTTGTCATTGTATTGCTTATCTGATAGAGATGGATAGATGAATATTAGTGTTTTGCCAGAAGGTAGAAGGCAGAGTACTGACAGCTCCAAGTTAATACTTAGGGTAGAGGATTCCGAATTATGAAAACATTATCTAAAGCACAGGAGGGTTTGGAAACGCAAATTTTTAGGCCTCTGTATTAGACTTCATTATTCAAAATAGTGTTCACGTGTTCTTCAAGAAAGAAAACACAGAAGTTGCAAATTTTTTTGGATGACAGTTGAGATTTTCATTGCTCTCTTAATTAAATCATTGGTTCTTTAAGAAAAGCACCAAACTTTTGCATATTGACTTTAATTAGAGGAGAAATATGTGACTTGGACAGTGAATGAATTTTTTTGGTTTGTGTTCTGAAGTCAGCTTCTTTACTTCTCATTGATGTATGGTCTTGCACAGCACTCCTCGCATACTTCATTCTAGGAAACCTCAATAAAAATAGCAGTTCTTATAAGCCCCTTAGTTCGCAGCTTTGACAGTGCCTAAAGAAATGAACGTTTTCGTGCTGCTCCTGCGAGGGCATTTGCGGGCTCAGGAGCTGCGGGCGCTGCCGCTGCCATTTCGGGCACCGAGAGAAATGACACAGAGAAAAGGCGCCGGCATCTCGTCTAGAGGCGTGAAACGGCGCCATCTCCTGGCTCATTCCTGTTGGGAAAGACGTGTTAATTCCCCTCCGGGTCTGGAAGTCTAATAGTCTCATTTTTTACATTAAAATATTGATAATTTACTAAATAGGAAAACTACCTCTAGGTCTCTTTCTGAAAGAGAAAGTGCTTGCAAATGAAAATTATAGGAAAGTAACGGGTGCCTTTATAACCCCAAACAAGTCACTTCAGTTCTGCATGTTTCAGTTTTTCCATTTAAAAAGTGGTGGCCAGCAGATGAGAAGTGTGGTGTAACAGTTACTGTACTAAATTTCTTTCAAGTTGAATTTGATGAATCTTGGGAAATCCATGTTCTCCGTGGGTTTTACAAACCTGAAAGCTCGTCCCCTCTGCACAATATGCTTTATACTGTTGTATGCTTAAATGGCAGCTGCTATATTTGACTCATTTTATGTCTGCCTAGTGCTCTTTCATTGAGTATAAGGACTTCAAGCTGGTGTACCGACAGTATGCAGCCCTTTTCATAGTTGTTGGCATCGACCAGACAGAGGTAAGAAATTATATATTCTTGCAATGAATGTTTATAGTGATTATCACAGGCTAGAGCTCAAGTCTTCATCCAGTATGGAAGTGTTCATTAGCAATTCGAGAATTTCAAGGAGTCGTTGCAAAAAAACCAAACACCAACAAAACCCCAAACACAACCAAGCCAAACAAACAAATCTCCATCCCTCAAAATTTTTATTTTGGTGAAGTAAGAGAGGTATAAAAGCATGTTTGACTTTGGTCTTTAGCAGTAGAATGAACCATGAGGTAGTCTTCCTGAACCTTGTACTAATTCTGCACTAATTTGTGTGAGGTGGAGTTTCTCAACAAATATTAGCATTACAGCCGGGTCAGTTCTCTCATCTGTGGCCAAAGAAAAAATGTCCCTGGCCAAAGAAAAAATTATGGTTTTTATGTCCTTGGCCAAAGAAAAAAATTCTATACTGTCAGCTACAAAGATGCCAATTTATTTTGCTTTTCAAAAAGGGGAAAAAAAGAAAAGTATCTGAAAGCTGACGAGTATTATTTCATTTGTTCAGGTTGCACCTGGGAGGCCTTAGTGTTTGCATTGATAACTGGTTCTCAGAAATTAATTCAGCACTTACTGTTGGAGACCTTAACAGGGTGGTGTGGAACATAGCTGCTGCTTACCACAGTATCTTCAAGTCAGGGTTATCGTGGCTGGCAATTTGGGACAAATCATTTTGGCTTTGCCACAGAAATCACCCAGCAGAGGCTGGCTCTGTGCTGCAGCTGGCTGGTGTGACTTCAGCTTGGGCAAGCTTAACCTATAGCTGTGTGTGTCCACAGAGCTGAGCTGGGAGGGGCTGGAACAAAGGCTGCAGTGGGATGGCAGCAGCCCGGCTGAGAGAATCCCTTGGCTGTTGCAGAGCAGCCCTGTGTGGCCAGCCTGGAGCTTCTGCCCTGAGCACTGCCCAGCTCTGGGCACCTCAGCGGGGTCACTACGTCGCCTGAGCAGAAGGCTTACTCTATTGTCTAGTGGCTTTTCATTCACTACAAACTGAATTAACACAAGGAATACTATCACACTTTCTAGATATTGGTTTAATACTCAGTTGGTTTTAATTTCAGAATGAGATGGCAGTATATGAACTAATTCATAATTTTGTGGAAGTTTTGGACAAATACTTCAGCAGAGTGGTGAGTGAGACACTGAATCTGTTATGAAACATTTTTTCTCTTTCAAAACTTTGGTGAAAGTGTCATTTCAGAGAATAAATTAAAGGAGAAAAATATTTAATAGTTTAGAATTTTGATAAATATTATCAAAAGTGTGGGGAAAGGCAGTATGAACAGATTTTTTAGAGAAGTAAAAGTATACATGGGTTATAAATTATCAGACAAAGAATACCAGAAATATTTCTGTTAGAAAAGCATGAGTTTATAGGTTTTATGAGGTTTCTTTGGGTCATATACTCTTAAATTAGCCATGGGCATTTTATATGTTTTAAAGAAATAAAGAGGTTTTACTTTGCAGTTCTTATCCACTCTATAGCATTACATTCCCCAAATGAACTTCATTCATGATTAAGATGGTGTAAGTGTGAAGCAGGGAACTGCCATCACTCTCACTGAACAACATCAGAGGAACGGAGCAAAAGAAACCTCAAAAACCAGTTTGCACTTGTAGTACCCATATTGTTGTCAGGCAACAGTATGATATCTGATCTGATAAAACAGCTATTATAGAGACAGTAATTTTGTTAAGGATTCAACATCAGACATGGCTCCACTTAAAATGACACCTTTTGGTGAGAGATTTTTTTTTTGTTTTCTTGTTTTTAGAAAATTTGAAAATGCAGCATTGCAATTCTGGTTAGAACATTTGCTATTTAATACAGGGTTTGAAATAATCTTGTTACAAAAAAAATTTGACTGAAATCATACTTTGGCGCAGTTTCAGTTAACCTTTGCTGAAATGTGTTGGATATTCCCTCTTGGAAAAGAGGACTGGATAGTTTCCTCTGTAGTCCATGTACTTGAGGGCATTATACTGGTAACTGTACATACAAGGTTACCAGTATGCAGGGTCTGTAACTGCTTTCCCAGTTCTACTACCATAGCAGGCATGGCAGAGCTCCTGCTGTGAATTCAAGGACATGCTTGAAAAAGTCATCTGCACCTTTCCCTGTTTAGATGCTTGGCAAATTTTTTAGGCTGTTATCTCAACTGACATTGCCCCAGCCCATTGAGACTGCTGGTACTAAGTATATCACTTTCTGACTGCACTGAGTTCAGAATTTCTCTTAAAATTGCTGATTGTAGTCCCAACCTAAGCAGTGATAACCAGGAATGGAATTAGATCTTGGCAGCACAGGAATGCACAATAAAATTTAGTCACATCTTATTTGTCTGATTGAGCTAGTACTTGCCAAGCACCTCTCAAATTTTATTCAATTAAAGCAGAACAAAAATAGATGTAGTTCTTATACATATAAATGTAGTATATATATATATAATCCTTTGACCACACATATAACCCAACCACTGATAGCCATTAGATATTTGCTGAGTTCGTCAAACCAGAGGGGTTTTTTTTAAAAAATTTCCACAGCATTATGGGTTTGAGACTAGAGGAACCTAAAAGGGGCTGCTACAAGAAATCTCATGCCACTTGATGGTTCTGGTTTTAATATCATATAACATGATAAATGGCAGAGCACTAAGACAAAGGCTGTAATTCTAGCTGGGGTTTCTGGCAGTAACCACAGAGCAAGAAAGTATAAATCTGTACTTGTACAGATTACTGTTCAGGATTTGCAGAATTTTAGCAGAATCCCAAATTATGACGATGGCAATGGAGACAGAACTCTGGGAAAAGAGAGAAAATGTGTCCCGCTGTAGAAGGACATTTTGTCATCTTTTATTTTTAGACTTGAGACCTTTAAACATTCTCACGTGCTCTATTTTTATCTAATGGAGTTTACAGAGCTTGAATTCAGATATGAGAACAAACATTAATGGAATTAGGGGGAAAGCTTTCAAAGTTGCTTGTGAGATGTAATTCTGTGTCCTCTTCACTTTCATATGGCTATCCAGGAAAATTCTGCATACTGTTCAGAATTCCAAAGTCTCCAACTACTTTTTAATGCTGAGAAAACTTAAACTGATTGAGCCCTTAAAATGCAATTCTTGTGATGCATTAAAAACTTCTAATTGAAGAATGGCAGAGTCACTCAGCAGAGGCCTGTAGACTAGAATTAGTCCAGTTTAGATCATCTTTAGACCACAGAAGTGGTAGCAATTTTGCCAGTAAAACCTTACCAGCTTTACTCTGCCTTAAAACCAGGTTTAGACCATGAATGAAAACAATGTCATCAAACTAAATTCTCTAGGTAGCAGGTAAAGATTTCCTCTTTTAGTAGAGACTGGGGAATCTCCACCCAGCTCTGCAAGATCTTAAGTGCTAAGGCTGTGATTAATTCTTTCTAAGTTTAGCTATTTAACTGAGGCACCTAAGTTAGAAATTTGGTCATCCTAAGCTCCCATTACTGGCAGTGGAGACCGATGAGTATCTCGAGAACGTGAGTCATGCCTCAAGTGTGCCGAGTCAACTGGTGAAGATCCCCATCTCTTCTGCTGACTGCAGAGAGACCACAAGGGCTTCTAAATCAGACATTTTGGTTAAATGAGTAATACTGCTTGGGATAAATCCAAAAATAGAAGGGAAATGATGACTATATGAAGAATTGTGTTGCTGGGGCTGGAGAATACGTAGAAGTGCTAAGGGTCCATAGCGTGGAGTTGCCTTGCCTTTCCTAATATATGCAGCCACTACCACAGCCATGGGTATATACAGTGTCTAGATTTTGCTGTTGAAATGCTCTGCAGCAACAACTTTAACTGTGTAAACTTGGTATTAACATCCTGGTTTTGCAGAAGGAGGAAGAGAGAATATATAGGACTGGAACTGCCATGATTAGAGCTGCTGGTTTTCCACCCACTCACTCAGATGGCACTGCCTGTATTGAAATTGTTACTTGTAGGTGACCTCAGTGGGTATTTTAAAGTAAAACATTACCTTTGATTACAAGACAGGTAACACATGTAAAGCAAAGCAGTGTTGCAGGAAAGAGCATGTAATTGTCCAATCTAGAACAGAAATCCGAATCACTCTAAATTTTTCTATCGTTATTTTGAAGACTTTCTTTATCCTTTGAAGGGATGTGTAATGTTTAATGATTATGAGATGAGATCATCTGAGATAAGAGATCAAACTCTAACTAATGGCTATCTCTTTTCCTTGCAGAGTGAATTAGATGTATCCTTTTCAGTGTCAGAAATCCATTTGTTATTGCTTTTTGGTGTATATTCCAGTTCATACTGTCTTCATGGCACCGACTGTCACTCAAATCAATGCAGATGTTCACCAGTTTTGCACTTGGAGTAAGTAGCACCATTTTGGCACCTTTCTGAAAGCATAGCTGATGTTCACAGGGGTCACCTATTTAAATCCTCCAACACTGAGATAAGCCTGGTTCCATTTAAGGTAAGACACAGAGAGCTTGCTTTGAGAGAACTAAGTACATGAAAAGTTAAATTCATGGGGAACTTTCAGGCTTAACTAGTTACTACTTTAAGGTTTCACTTCGAGTTTACAATAAAATAGTTATTGAAATTACTGTAATAACAACTGAATGTTAGAGCTGTGTCTTGAGCCAAATAGCAGCACTATTTGTAAGATTATGTTTGCAGTTTGATCTTGCTTCATGAAAGCAAGAAGTGAGTTTTACTTTCTGTATCTTTGGAAGGAAGGGAAAAAGCTGGAAGGAAAATATTTTAAAAAAGGTGTTAACATTTTTTCCCACTCCTTCCCTTACACTGCTGTATTTTCATGTGCATGTTTTGCAGGGTATTAATTAAAATAGGATTTAAAGCTCACCCAAATACAAATACTAAAATGCAGTCCTGAACAATTAAACACAAATAGCAAGTAAATAAAACACAATACTGGAAAAATTAAACCAGGAGAATGTAGCACAGTCTTCCTTCTCAGTTCTTCCAATTCCACTGTGTGTTCACTCTACTCTAGCAGTTCTTATGCTTATATTTATTGTTGGTTAAATGCAGATCTGCTGGTACAAAGAGTTTCATTTACACACCTGAAATACAGTTGCTATCTTGCAATCAAGTAATATAGTTTATTTACTTTATGAATTACCCCTTATGAAGAACATAGAAAAAGTCTGTAATTTGCCAAATGGTCTCATAATAACTCTTGTGCTCAGTGCAGTTAGCTTGGATGCAAAATATCTGCTGGAGAAGGTATCATCTGAAGGTCTGCAACTGTGAACACCAAGTAGCATTTACAGAATCTTTGTTTACAGAGTATCTTGCAGGAGACTCAATCTCCTGACTCTCTGATATTATTTTTGTGTACAGATCGATAGGAAGTTTATTTTAAATGTGATAGTGGCTATTGTATACAGCCAGTAGTGTTTATTAACATGAAAAAAATAGCAGGAAATGACATGAACTCAAAACCCATTTAAAATAGACCATAATTACTAAGGCTATTCAGCCATGCACAGAGCAAAGCCCAGTTAAATCCAAAGGCTGAGCCTATCACACAACTGAGATATCCCTGGAGCCCACACCAAGCCTGCAGCACATGCACTGGTTCTTGCAGCTCCCAGACATAGTGCATTACCCCAGTATTCCTGGCAATGCAGCTCTAGCAGAGGCAGAACTCAAGCTTTCATTTCATTCACCTGAATTCATCCAGGGCATCCACACTGTAGTTCATGTCATGGTCTGTCTGGAGTCAGATGTCGGGAAGGGTGCCTTGGGCACAATGCAGGGACTGGATCTGATCTGAATCCTTCCCAACAGGATTTAGACATCATGTTGGTATGTAGGACATTGATGCTAAACAATGCATGAACAATTGCACAGTTCTCTCATCTATTCTGCAAAAATGAACACAGATTACCTATTGGCTAAGTACTTGGGAATAGCCAACTTTTTACAGAAGCTTTCATGTATGAATTGTGAACCACTTAGCCATTGTACAATATCCATTTTCATTTTGAGAGTCAGTTGCACACTTAAGAGTACCGAAGCTGGAATGACATAACACTCCTGAAGTTGTTTGCATTGTTTTTAAAATATCAGTAAGTAGGGTTGTGATTGAGCAAGTACTGAAATTGTCCTCAGGGTGTTATGCCCTAATGTGTTAATAGCATTGGATAAACCTCACTTTGTCTGTAAAATAAATGGGAAGGGTTTTCTGTAGCACTAAAACTCCAGCTTGGAGTACTTACACTGATAAGTATGACAGTTTCTAAAATTACTAGAGGTAATTTTTCTATTGTTTGAGCTGGTGAAGCAAAGCTTACTAGACAACACATTATTAACTTCTAGAGAAACAGGTACTTATGCTTCCCTTGTGGGAAGGGAGGGGGTGACAGAGTGCTCTAGGACTAAGCATCTGAAGAATGTTGTCTTGATCCAAAAAAGCCATTACATTCCATTGCAACTAGCTGCTGCTGCTCCTCCTAGGACAGATAAGCTTTGATGGAGGGAATACTTCATGTGAATCAACAATTCTTCAGTTCCTTGTGGGATAACAGTGAGAATACAGTGCATTTAAGGAGTGAGAAAATTGAATGATGAATTTATTTTGAGAATTTATATGGATACAGTTTGCACTGTAACATAAGTGGGTGAAAAGCAAACCTCTAAAGACTAGCTTAAAATTAGCTTAGTTGTTCTAGAATTTCACAGAACCTGAAGGCACCTTTGTCTCTTATCTACTATCAGCATAGTCATTTGAGGAAGAAATGGTCACAAAAGAGTTCATGGGTTTCAGTGCCTTAAATGTGCCTGCCATTAGATAGGCTAAAAGTTACTGAAAGTGAACATTGGCAAAGGTGAGTCAGAATGTGTGAGTCTAAACTAAATAAAGAAGCAAGTCCAACTAATCTCTAGTTGAAGATGAATGTACATGATGGAAATCAAGGGTTTGTGATGCTGTATATTCAGTAGCAAACCATCTGCCCCTTATGTACCTGTACTGTAATCTACAAAGCCTGTTTGTGCTCCTGGGTGTGTTCTGTGATCACAAGGTGCACTTCATCATCGCTTAAGCCTGGACACACCCTTGAATTACTTGCCTGGAAAACCCTGAGTTCTCTAAAATGCCTCCATGTGAAGAAGTTATTTATTACATGCAAATCCTAATTGTGATTTCTTCCCCTTCTTTCCTTCCCTTCTTCCTGGCTCAACTGTCTATGTAATGTTTTGGGAAAGGAGACACAATACCTGTGTCATATGTACCTCCTCTTAGTATGCATTTACCATAAAACTCTGGAATAGTAGAAAGTACCAGTAATGTCCTTAAGAAGAGGAGCTCTTTAAGTAACATTTAAAATGCCAACTGTGTAGGTACCATTTACTTCTGCTGCTTGGTATGCAGCTGCTGCAGCATTGCAAAATTGGGAAGCCAAAGCCAGGGCAGGGGCTCATCTTTTCCCAGGCTGGCATGCAGAGATTAACACGTTTTCCTCTGCATTCTTGTTCTGTTATCCTCTGCATGGATCTAGTGAAAGTCCCTTAATGCTCTTTTTGTGGGCAGCCAGGATTCTTACTGGAAGCAGGACCTTAAATGACAGCTCTGGGTGGAGCACATGGCAGTGCAAATGCCAAATACAGCTTTTTCCTGTTGCCAGCTGCTCAAACTGGTTTGCTTTGCTGCTTTCAGTTGGGTGTGGATCTATGACTCCAGGGCTTTAAACCCTGAAATTTGGGGTCACTTGCCAGACAAGTAACAGGTGGGGAGGATGAGCCTTGCTAAGGATCAAATACATATCCCTCCGTGGGCAGGGCATTCAGACATGAATGGCTGAGCTGTGTTGGGCAAGATATAAGCATAAAGCGTAGGTGAAACTTACAGGAAGGGGAAAAGAGTCGGAGCTGCTCCCTATACAATCCACCTGTTTCCCAAAACAGTGTGGTGGAGGGAGGTGGGATGTTGAGGACAGAGGTTAAAGAATGTGTTGGCACCTTCCAAAATAAAGTTGACAGATCTTTCCAGAATAGTATTAGTATCCCCACTGAAACTACAGATGAAATGACTGTTTCTGGAGTGATGACTGTGAGATTACCACATTAGAGATGGAGAGAAGTCATACCACTCTGCAATGGAGTAAGCCTATTTGGAAATAACCTGGACTAGCCTGCAGGGAAATTGACATCTCATTGAACTACATTGGGTCTGAAGGGAACAGCTCCAAGATTCTTATTGGCGTGGGTACAGTTTTCCTTTGACATGGTACTGGGTCTTCTGGAAATACAGCAGAGGAAAAAACAGTGCTAGATGTGATTTAAATGTTTTCTTAAATAGGATGATGCAGAAAAATAAGATGGGAGTTGCAGGTTGCTGTATCACCATTGATCCTGGTTGATTAAGTCGTCTGGGTTTTACGTTTTTGGAACTGTTAAAGGAAGAGGAAGGTCTGGACTCAGCCATGGGAACTGGGGCAGTGTGAATCAGCAGTAGAGTGTAAAAGTTAAAAGCCAGGAGGAATTGGCTTTCTCACTTGTTGAAACCTGAATGGAATGTTATCTAATTTCCTTAACAGATCTTGTAGCCCAGTGCAGAGCAGTGCCAGAGGTGAACCAAGCAGCAAAACAGCTCTCTTTCTAAAAATTCTCACATTACTGTAATAAAGAAATCGTAACTTCTCAGATTAAAATATTTCTGTGAAGGCTGATTTACTCAATGAGATTATCACAGCAAAAAAATTGTCTTCTTTAAACTGCCAAGCCAAGTAAAGCTACCATCTTTGTCTCTGGTACCACAGAAATGGTGACTGTTTAAAGTTGTAAGGACAGCACTGCTCCTCGGGATTAAAAGGCACGAGCCTGATTTTTAGTAACAATGCAGGCCTGTGGTCAGATTCAGGAAGTCTGGTATTTAAAAATAATTTAGAATTAAATTAGGTAGTTAATTTTAGGTCAGCAAATCAGCAGCTTTCTGATGAACCATGGCCATCCCCAAGACCCTGTTGACAGCTATAGTTTCTCACTTAGCAGTAACTAGTAGAAAAATTGTTTGGGGAACTGAATTGTGCTACTACACATACCTAGACATGCTGTGCTCTTGGTCAAGCAGAACACCTCCCCTGGAGCAGTGATACAATTGCTTCCCTTTCTGCACTAATACACAGTAGCATTGAGCTCAGCCCACAGCATTCACAGCAAGTAGGAACAAATACACAGATACCTGGCTCCTGAGCTGTTGTCATTTGCAGCTCAGTAGGCACACTGCTCCAGCCCTTTGGCAGAGCAGTACAGCTGACTGCCAAAGTCAGATCCACTGGCAGAGTCGGGAGACAGAGCAGTCTTCTTCAATGCCTGAATCATGTCCAAAAAATAACTGATATTTATAGCACTGAGCAGAGGAGACTGTTGATGCCTTCAAAAACCTGATTCTTGCAACTCCACTGATTAGCAGGGAAGTCCACTAACATAAATACAAAGACTAGAGCAAAACCAGGCTGTCTTCCTGAGTTCAATTCATAGTGTCATAAATTAGAGAATGGGAGAGAAGGCACTCAAGAGACTCATCAAAGTGGGGGAAAAGCATTGAGAGATGTATTTAGCAGTTACTATATGAAGTCTTGCAAGGTCCACTGCAGCAGTCCTCAATACATGAGCAAGATTTAGAAGGTACAAAATGAAGGCAATGCAGATCTGTTGCTCAGCATAGAACACATGTAAAGAGCAGCAACAGGTGGAGAGGAAGGCAGATAAAGGGTTATTCATGCTCTGTGTATGTTTGTCAGTGAGGCATAACAGATGCACCCAGCAGGCTGCTTTGCTGTGCCCGTTTCCATTTCAGGTTCTGGTGATAAATGGCAACATCTGAGTCGTTTTTCACAGCATAACCCTTGGCAGTTGTTCAGTGGATGTGCAGAACACTCTTCATATGGACTTCATATCTGCATGTATCTGCATGTGTCATGAATGCCCACCACTTCATACCCCTGGAAGGCCTGTCATCATTTTTTTTGAGACAGATGCTGTTAGATAAAGTTAAGGAAAGACAAATGTGCTTATGGACAAATTTCATATATCACAACTGTACAAATTTGTAGTGTTCCATATTATTTTCCTTTGGGTGAATATTAGAGATTACAAATATATTTTAGAAAATATTTTAAATATAAACCATTTATTTACTTCTGCTCTTCTTTATGAGATTTACTGCTAGATCAATAACTCAACTTCATGTATCAGCATACTCCTCTAAGATATTTCCAAGCAGATCAAATATTGTTAGAGCAAGGAAATTTTGAGAATCTAGTGTTTAAGAACTTGGCAATTACTTTTCTTGGAAGAATGCAGAATTTTTGCATCTTCTCATAGAAGGGTGTGACCTGTTGATAATATTTCATATCCAGACAATACCTGGTACTCAGGCAGATAGTAAAATTAACCACCTACATCTCAGTGTAAGTTTACCTCGCTTTTGCCACTATATACTATTACTATATTCCAGGACAGGATACTGCTGGGGCTTCAACTTCTCTACTTCTGACCACTCTGTGATCAGAAAAAAAGTGTCAGTTGAACTGTTTCCCTAGCTTTATTAAAATACTGGTAAGTAAGCTAGAATAAATTAAGAAATACCTGCTTTTGTAAATTTTTACTAAAGACATAAGCGCCTATGATTTTTTTCTAAATCATCTTCACATTGTTCAAAATACACTTAACTTGAAATGTTTCTAGATCATGTTCAATTTGGACAGGGTGCACATCATTTTGGATGAAATGGTGCTAAATGGTTGCATCGTGGAAACAAACCGGAACAGAATTCTCGCCCCTCTGTTTGTGCTTGACAAAGTGGCAGAAGGCTAGGAAGATGCAAGAGTGACTAAGGCATTTTACAAAAGACAGCAAAAGCATCAAGAAGGTGCCTGTAGCAGTTTCTGCTGTTGCAAGACTGACTCATTCAACATTCAAATTAGTTGGAAAATATTTTCCATTTCTCTTACACCCTGTGTACCAAATGGGAAAGAGACAGCTAAACATGTGGATGGATTCAGATGCAGCTTTACTGGCCCAGCAGAAATCTTCCTAGAATGGTCAATAATTTTAAAACATTTTGAGGATGAAGAAATGGAAACTTACCATGACTGACAAGGTATCACTTTGACTTACGTAGTATCATGCCAGATCTAGAACACAAAAACCATAGAAATATAAATTCAAACTGAGTTTCAGTCCTTCTTTTAAGCACCAACTTGATTTATTTTCATACAAATTTACTGTTAATAATAGTTCTGTGACTTTTATGCCCGCTTTTAAACTATATTCATCCTTCACCACAAAGCCAGTTTCCCTCCCTTTGCCATGCAAGTCATGGTCACAAAAAGAAAAGTAGATATATAAAGTATTTCTGTATACTTTGCAAGTTGTAACTGGAATTATTTAGCAGTTAAATATTATATTAATAAAAGATAATTAAAATCAGAAGTTTCATGCTCTTTTGTCATGTTGGCTTCATAAATTATGTAAAATCTTTTCCATTTTGGCACACCAGCGTGTTTTTCTTTTCTTTTGTATATGCTATCTATGCATCAAGATTAAAATTCTTACAGAAGATGAGCAATAAAAGATATGCAAGTTCTCAGATATGCAAGTTCTTCATATGGCTTGGAAGACAAGCCATATGAAGAAAGACTGAGGGAGCTGGGGTTGTTTAGCCTGGCGGAGACTCAGAGGTGACCTTATCACCTTCTACAACTTCCTGAAGGGGGGTTGTGGTCAGCTGGGGTTGGTCTCTTTCTCCGGGCAATAACGGACAGAACGAGAGGACACGGACTCAAGCTGCATCAAGGGAAATACAGGTTGGACATTAGAAAAAAGTTTTTACAGAAAGAGTGATGAAGTACTGGAATGGCCTGCCTGGAGAGGTGGTGGAGTCACCGTCCCTGGACGTGTTTAAAAAAAGACTGGATGTGGCACTTGGTGCCATGGTCTAGTTGACGTATTAGGGCATGGGTTGGACTCGATGATCTTGAAGGTCTCTTCCAACCTAGAAAATTCTGTGATTCTGTGATTCAGGACCAGGTAGGTACTGAATGAACTCTTCCTTCTTGAGCAGGAAGCCGTACCTTTGCTAAGTTACCTTCCCAGGCATCGAGTGTGCTGATTTATACTGCACACTACTCTAAGTCAGGGGACAGTTGGCAATCCCAGTTTACTTTCACTTACCTTTCTAGAAGTGTTATCTGCCTCCTTCTTAATCTCCAGCCCAAGCCTGCATATAACCTGATACTGAACAAGCATATTCCGTGTGAAAGCACATACTGGTAACACCAGTGTCTAAGGAGCAAAGAGTATTGTGTGTGAGAATTGTCCACAAGGCTTTCACACAGTAACATGTTGATCAAAACATGATGTTGGGACTAGAGCAGAGTTGCATAATGCCACATGCAGGTTATCACTGCCAGACTCATTCTTAAGAAGTTCCACTTACTCTGAAAAGATTTGAACACAGAGATGAATTTGTGAGATCAGTAGTTTTCTCACGTAGTTCTTTGAAACCTTTAAAAAAGCATGGCACATTGTTCAGAAGAACATGTACAGAGATTTAGTAAGTACTAATGAAGTATTCAGAAGAGACATTTTTATATGTTGCAAACATTTTAATGATTACTTTTGAGCTTACACATTGGGTGCTTTTTTTTTAAACTTCAAACTGCAACAAGTTAAATAAATGTTTATAATATACAAAGAAAATACAACCGAAAGTAAAACTTGCTTTAAGTGTGCCTTGCACTAGGAACCAGTGTTTTTTAATAGCTTTATTGTTGAGCTGCACAAACACACTTAAGGATTTGATCTTTATAGCAGGGCATTTGAGAAATCAAAATATATTCCCACTTGAAAGAAAAAGAAGAAAAAAAAATGGTTGTGCATGATTATACGCAAAAACCCACCAAAATACTCCAATAGTGCAGGCACCATTAAAAAAGAAAAGGCTGGAGATGCCCATTAAGTCTAAATTTTAAAGGAAGCAAGTTTCTGACCAGTTAGCTTAAAGCCAGCAAAACAGGGATCAGTGATGGCAACTGTAGTGTACAGGGTATTAAAAGACAAACTTTACACAATACACTGTTAGAAATTTGTATCAGTGAACACTGAAAATCTGATGATCTGTTCTCTGGAACAGTCAAACAGAAACACCTTAATTTCCAGTTGTGCAAGCCCTTGAAGCATCACACAGTGTTCTGTGCCAATTTCTTGCTGGCTGTGTAGTTACAAGGATTTATTTTGTCATTAGCAGCTAACAAACATTCCACATTTTCCTAAAGCCTCACAGGTGAAAAAAAGGCAAGTCTCGTCAGAGCACAGCGTGGAGATCGTATTTTTTGCACACAAACACAAGAGGCTTCGCTAGTATCAAAAACACTTCCACGTCCCAGGCTGCGGTCAGCGGCTCAGTTGAGATGGAAGCCTTTCTCCATGGTAGCAGCTAGCAGACGCTCCCTCATAATCTCCTCGGAAGAATACTCAGGCAACTTTAGGTAATGCACACATGTATTCACAGATGGATAACTTGCATCTGTAGCATCAACCTGAGGAAAAAAAAAGAATGTTTGCTGCAGTTGTTCACAGCACTCAGTATAGAAGTTTAAAGTTGTAAAGTCCTCTAATTCATGGCACTTGCTGCATACCTAACACCACTTGTTGAGAAACAATAGCATCAGCAAAGCTACAGGCCAGTTTATAAATATACTCGTTTTATATGTACATTAATACTTTGATATTTAAAATATATGAGTTACATATGAAAATATATGACAGAGATATATATATATGGTATCAGAGAGCAGACCTGAAACAAGAGGTTAGTATCAAACAAAACCTTAGCATAGTGCCATAAATTAAATAGCTAAAATAGAAATCGTCACAGTAAATGTAGGAACTGTTGCACTGCCCAGCCAAAGCAGTTGGTTTAAGGGTGGCGGGGAGATGCCGCACCTTGCGCACGACAGTGAGCCGGGGGTGCAGGTTGGCCAGCCCTCCTGGGGGGAGCGTCGAACAACCGGTGGTGAACTGCAGGAAAGCCTTCCTCTCGTCCGAAGACATACCACACAAGACTCTCACAAACCGAAGGAACCCAGGGCTGAAAATAAAGTAAAATTATTAGTTCTGATAACATTACAAGGGGGTGCGTTTCTAAAATTTGACACTCTAGAATTACAATCTCTAGTCACGTTTAAGCACACATTATAAAAATCCAGGGCCAGTTGAGTATTAAGAATAAAACATCCTTAAATCCAAAAAAATAGTTGTTAATCTCCTTGCATAGTACTGCACAAAAAAATGTAGGTATATGTGTATCTTGGGGTGTTATTTGGGTATCTTGCATTTCAGTGCATATGACTGGGTAGAGAAGTAGAGCTCAAACACTTCAGCTGGCTTATTCAAACACAGTTCCAGAAGTTATCTGCATGTTACTGCTACCAAATATGACAAGCACCAAAAACAAATCCCAAACCCAACAAACCTGAAAACATCAAGACCACCTTCTGATAGCTAACCACCAGTAAGTACATTTGTCCCCTGCATAGGACACTTCCTTTTTTAACTACACCTCAAGAGAAAGGTGTAAGAAAAATGGGCAAAGTAGCATCTGTACACAGCTGGAAAAAAATTATAACTACTATCAAACATGAGAATAAAAAACTCTAAAATCTATTTTTAGTAATCTGTATTAGCTGCCATTACATTTTCACTAGTTACTTGTATTTGAATTTTTTTTTAGCTTCTCTCATCGCAAAACTACCAAGTACCTTCTAACCTATCTTGTAACACATGATTTTTTCATGCAGTTTTAGACAATCGCCTGCCCTTCAGTAACCAACAGTTTCATCCAATTTGGCATCTTCATCTAATGAACATTCTGGACATTCTACCACTTAACATTTTCTTTTAGCTACTATTTTAAAATCACTCAGAATAAAAGTACCTATCTCTTGTATATCCCAGTTTGGGTTCGGTGTAATTGATGATATCCTCAGCTGCCCAAGAAGGTGATTGATTTCCACAAAGAATCATCTGAACCTCTTCATGGCTGAAGGAACTCAGCTTCTCCATTGGAAAGACTCTATTGAAGCCATCTTTAATTTACACAAGATATAGTTACAAACATGAGTCCAAATGATGTTTATAAAATAATGTCAGCATTTAAACTATTTCATTCAAACCAGAATCAATAGTTTCTTAATTAAGGTAAATGGAACATTTTCACAATTAAAACCAGCATAACTAATGCAAAGGTATTCTGAAATCTTACCTACTGCATTTTTAAGTAAAAAGTTTATTTTTGAAAGCCATTCCATGCCACCACTTTAAACCAGTATGGCCTAAACACCCATTATTCCACCTAACTGCATATATGTTGTTATATCTACAATTACCTCTGAAGGCCTCCATTTGTTTCTGTATACCAGTATGCATGCAGAAGTCAAACATGAGATCTACATACTCCTCTGCATTATCCATTGTTACAGTCTGCAAAGACAGTAGATAAACACTGTAAGAATTCACTGTTCATTAAAGTTATTGTTGAGACAATAAAAATTTAACTGCTGGTTAAATTGTAAAGGTAGGTTATTTCCTTACCTCATCTTCACCACCTGGTTTGAGATCCACAGCTGTAAACCCATATACTTTGGATGAAGGGCAAAACTGAAAATTTAAACTTCAAAATACAAAGGTTGTTAATAACTGAAAACAAGTCTGCTACTGCTTTTGTAAACACACCAGATTTACAACCTGTCACACCCAAAAGCACCTCACTGGATTTCAAACCATTGTGAGTGGATCACTTTGAACCACTGTTCATGTACATACAAAAAGCACAGAACTACAAACAGTAATGGACTACACACATAATATGTGTTTCCAACATAAGGTAAGCAAATGCATATTCTCACTCTCTATTTATTTGGATTTGATAACCACTGAAAATTTCATAAATTTGATATCTTTAAGCTATCAGCTTCAAAACTACTCGAACTATTTTAGTTCAGAAATTCAGAAAAATAATTTTCATTAAATTCCAGCAATAACAATTACAGAGCCACTTAATCTATTAGGCATTTAGGGCCTTGAACAGTGCTACTTGCTTTCTCTTCATAACAAGCCAGGCTAAATTCCACAAGCCCTTTGAGGAGATAAAGCTATTATGGATCATTGACAGAAAGGCTACAAAGATGGGGAAGGGTCTAGAGAGGAAGCCATACAAGTGGCTGAGGTCGCTTGGTCTGTTCAGCCTGGAGAAGACTGAGGGGAGACCTCACTGCAGTTACAACTTCCTCATGAAGGGAAGAGGAGGGGCAGGCACTGATCTCTTCTCTCTGGCGACAGTAACAAGACACAAGGGAACAGCCTCAAGGGGAGGTTTAGGTTGGATTTTAGACAAAGGTTCTTCACCCAGAGGGTGGTTGGGCACTGGAAGAGGCTCCCCCAGGAAGTGGTCACAGCACAGCCTGGCAGAGTTCAAGAGGTGTTTGGATAATGCTCTCAGGCACAGGGTGTGACTCTTGGGGATGGTGCTGTGCAGATTGATCCTTGGAGGTTGCTTTCAGCTCAGGACAGTCTATGATTCCAAGGCCATAAGTAATTACTGAACTCTGACAACACACAATTTTTGTGGCACAACATGATTATAACAACCCATAATATCAATGGTAGAAAAACTGATGCTTCAAAGGAAATATTTACACAAATAAACTTATGAGTACTTTGTCTTTTACAGTTGCTATAAGTCAACACGTGCTCTGTTTAACATGGATTCAAACACTGCACTAGGAACACCATCTGAAAGTCAATCTCTCCTCTCAAAAAGTTCTCCAAAAAACTTGATTAATTTCAAGTTATCATAGCAAAGAAATTACTGAATTACCCTTTTTTAAAGCTGTGATTTTACCATTACTTGCATTTGCAAGTATTTATGTTTTCAGAGTCATATTACTGCAGCATAGCCACATTTAAGATTAGGAACTGAGCAAGTGAGAAGAGAAAAACCTCAAAGCAAGGAAAAAGAATATGACTGCATCTCTATGGATTCCCCCTTACAATGATGCTATTTAAAACTAAGAAATGTTTATTTCTAATTAAGTGTTGGCTTCTGTCTCTAACACAACACCATTTGCCTACCTAAAAATAAATACGAAAACTTACCCCAAATCCTCTATGCTAAGAGGAGGCCCCGAACCTGATGGATTCTTCAGCATTAATTCCTGCAGTTTTGTGTTCTTTTCATCTTCTGACAGATTTTTGTTGCTTAAAATTTGACGTCTTTTAATTGCAAGGTCCTTAATTTCTTTTAGAAACCTAGCTCTATGTGGGTTTACTAATTCAAAGTCTTCCCATGTCAAAATTCCATTAAACCAGGCAGGAGGCTTAGGTTTTGGTGGATCAAGAATAAATTCTGATTTGGAGTCCTCTTCCAGACTTCCTACTGATAAGGAATCATGTCCTTCTTCTGTAGAAGCCTCTGACTGACTTTCAGTACAGTGCAAGTCTCTGTCACCCCGTGATTCATATATCAACTTACTCATGTTACTTTTAATGTCCCCCATACACATGAGTTTAAAAAAAGGCTTAGAAATGGGTAAATCCACAAGTCTATTGTCCTGAATGCATTTAGCCAAGAAAATTCCAAGGAAATGAAAGAGTTTGGTTATTCTTTCAAGTTCATCACTATCTTGTGGGAATGGTGCTGTAAACAGTCCACATGATCTCTGTACATAGTAGCCAGGTGGTTTCAATCCACCACCAATATCAACCTGATTTAAGAGACAGACAAAAAAAAGGTTAAAGGTGGATTTCATTAGATATCTGCAGTGTCTAACTTCTTATACTCTACTGCTCTGTTAAAAAGAGTTAAAAAACAAACTGTGGACCAGAGTGGTCATTCTTGACCATGATGACTAGCTGCTGTATGAACATGTGTTCTTCCTTCCTGGATGTCTAGCTCATTTTTCATTTTTTTTACACAAGTACTCACTTTAAAATACAAATTAAAATATACCTGACGTGACTCATCATCTGGAAAATCATCATCACAAAGCCAAGCTCCCAAATCTGTCCTCTGAAATTCTGCTGCCACCAATGCGTAAAATTCCAAGGTAGGACCCAGGCCTGTTCCTTCCTCTCCTAAAAACTCAACCTAGAAAAACATAAGGAAAATTAATAGTAAAAGAAAAGCCTAGCAAAATGTTTAGCATTGGTTATGGAACAGGATATTCAATTTCCTGTCCAGTACATTAGAAATAGCTATCTAACCTCGCTCTGCTAGGCAGATATGCTTTACCTCTAGAACAGATTTTCTGTCTGCATGAATCTGCATGACATTTTCTGCCCATTCCATCAAGGATTCACCTCGCGGGACTTTCACTCTCTCATGTTTGAGGCGTCCAACTCTGAATTCTCCTGGATCATCACGCCGCGCTGTGCTCGTGGTCCTTGTCCGTTCCACAGTGGCTTCACGTCTGTTCTGCAGCCATACAATGGCTCTGGAAAAAAACAAACACCAGTTGTTTAAAACTTTCATGTCTTCCAGCACGAAAACTTGAAAGTAGTCACCACTAAAAAGTGACTTGTTAAGTACTAATGGCCTCCTAATTTTTTTTTTTGAGGTATAAACCAAATGAAACTATTTATCAGCCTGAAATGTCTCAAAATATGGGCTGCTTCATATTTTATGAAGTCAGAAAACTAAATCATTTCTAATGTAAGTGCCATCTTGATGATAGCACCAATGCAAACAGAGTGTACTCACTGACAGTTCATACAGAAATAGATGAGTTTTAAGAACTACTTTCAGTATTTTAAGAGCTTAAGAAAGCTCTTTACTTACAAAGTAAATAACATGCAATGTTTCCTGAGAGATGTCTTTAAAATGCAGCCTCTCTAAAAATTACCTTCTTCCAAAACAAAACAAAAAAGACCCCAATACATGGACCATTTTTCTGTAAAAGTTAAAATTTTTACACAATAAAAAGGTTTCAACTGATGTGTTGCAAGATAATACCTTTTCTTCTTTTCCTTTTTCTTTCTTTTAAAATACCTCATTTTATATTCTTCATGAGGCACTTCTACTGCATATAAGACAAAACAGTAATTTTGGCAACTCTCTCTCTCCCCTTCGGTTTGGAAAACGAAGTGTAGCAACAGCCAAAAAAACCACTCAAAAACAAATTCGTCCTCATTACAAAAAGGTATACAAGCAAAAAAGGTTTACGCTGTCTACTTACTCTCTGACTGCTGCAATCAAAATATTAATGATTCTGAGGTAACAAAGAACTCTAGTGGATACCCTTAAATCTTTCAAAATCTGGTTTTGTTTCAGTTTCATTATGTAGCTTATAGTAACTTTCAAAATAGCATCTTATTCTTAATGTTAAAATATTAATGAATTAAAAATAAATGAACCCAAACAATCAGCAGTTGCTGGAACTATAAAAATGTATGTTTTCAAAAATTTTTTGGTTCATATGATTCTCCAAATGTTTTCTATTTTGTAGTTCTTTATGAAATGAATGGCAACCCACACAAATTGGCCAATAGAATAACCTAGCTATAAGCATACAAGCAATTCTTCAGCTGAAGTTGAAAAATGAAATTCCTTGTCATTCTGAGCTCTTCTCTCTTCCTTCTTCCATTATGCAAAATTATTCAGACATGGCAAGAAAAATTTGTCTCATTAGGATTAAGGTCCTAAAAAAAATTCAGCAATTTAGAAACTATTATATGTAAAAAATGAAAAGGAAGCAGTCATACTTCTTTTAATTTTTCTTTTTTTTACCTTGATGCTCCAAATGCTGTGCATGTGAAGTACAACTGTCTTGTTTCAAATGGAATTAAGAAAGGACACTTGCTTGTTAGTTGTTCACACCAGTCTGGCAAAGCTCCACTTGCTAGTGCCAAGGGTTCCTGTAGTTTGATGCAAGGAATAAAAAAACCCCACCAGTGTTAGTAATGTTTGACTTAGGAGGTCCCAACAAATTTGTAACTGAGTACATACACAGCAAACACATCCAAGTACAGAGTTTTTTATCTGTGCTTGAATAAGTTTCTTTCTTCTCAATGCCTGAGATTTTTCCCCCCTCTTAAATGCTATCAATATGGAAGTTGTATGATGAGCAGCTGAGCTCACTTCAGCCTGTTCAGCCTGGAGGAGACTGACGAGACACATCATTGCAATCTATAACCTCCTCTTGAAGAGAAGAGGAGGGGCAGGCACTGATCTCTTCTCTGGGGTGACAGTGATGGGACTCAAGGAAATGGCCTGAAGTTCAGTCAGGGGAGACTTAGGGTAGATATTGGGAAAAGATTGTTTACCCAGAGTGTGGTTGGGCACTGAAGAGGCTGCCCAGCAAAGTGGTCACAGCACCAGCCTGACAGGGTTCAAGAAGCATTTAGACAATGCTCTCAGGCACAGGGTATGACTCTTGGGATGTCCTGCACAGATCCAGGAGCTGGACTCGATGATCCCGATGAATCCCTTCCAACTCAGCATATTCTGTGATTCTAAATTTTCTAGGACTTAAGAGTGGACATGGGGTGCTTTGACACAGGCACTAAAAGCTGTAGTAAATCTCAGGGAAATGGACTATTCAAAGCACTGTTGGGAGATCTAAGTACCCAATTACCTGGAAAGTATTACTCCTGAGTTTTGCCCAAAAGAAATTAGATATTACCATTTCAATATCAGAAGACATGAAAAAAATTCGATGGCAGAAAATTATCCCCTTGAAATATTATTACAGTCCCTTTTGAAATAATAAATTATACTACAGAAATTATTAGTACAAGGATGTTCAAGGTGCCAGAACAGTCTTTGAAAGAACATGAAAAATTGAAACTTTTTAAAAACAAATAATTAGGACAATGTGACTGTAAAAAAACCCCTCAGACCTCAAAAAGCACACAAGGGCTAATTAAGCTGAGAATCTTCTTTAATCTTTGCTGAAGAAAACGTTCTGCTAAACGTTTTCTTCAGCAAAGACAGATTAGTTAGATACATTTAAAGGTTTTGCTTTAAATGTATCTAACTAATGTGGCACCAACAGGATGTTTTCTAAATGCTATTTTTGAAAGCTTTATGTAGAATGAATTAGTAACAAAATGTCTGTGAACCCTAACAGAACCAAGTCTTTTTTACATTGTCATCAGGCAGACTTACACACATTACATTGTAACACTGATGTCTGGTACAGAAACAAGGTTATTATTTTTCATAACCAAAATATATCAAGTAAAAAAGTTTTGTATGCTTTGTACAAAAACAAACTGCAGGTTTTATTTAGACTAGTCAGTCCTTAGAGAATTTACTAATTCAAAATATAAGGAAGAAAACATGCATAAAACAATTCAAAGATCAAAACCGGCAAAAACCCAATAATTTCAAGCAATCAAGGCAAGGAAAAGGATAACAGAGTCCTAAAAACAATACTACATATATACACTGCATATAATGTATTAATGTAATACCTCAATTTGTTGCAGAATCTTTGTAGTAATTTTTTTACTTGTGAATTCATCTGGTGGAAAGTTAAACTGAGGATGCTCATCTCCTTCTGAAAAAAATCATGAGAAAACTTTTGTTTTATTTTTTTTTCATTAAAGCATTTCAGAAGCTCTGCAAAATAACTAAGTTACCTTCTTGAGAAGTCCGTGCTGTGTAAGGGTCACTGGCAACTATATACAAAATTCTAAGTAACTGCAGAACATCTTCTACTCCACAGGAGTTCTGTCCGCTGCCAGCTTTGGCTTGGGGTTGTTCCTTGGCCAAACTAAGGATATCAGAGTTTTGAAGAGTAGAAATGGCCCCTTGACTCAATCCAGATTTTGAACCATGTTCACAAAAATCCTGTAAAAAAAAGAGAACAGTTAAGAATGAAAACTGCTCATGTGGCTGTCTTTAGAACTGTATTCCAAGTTGATTTGAAAAAAATCAAAACAGTTACTGTGTTCAAACTTAACACTTAATGAAATTGTGCATGGTGCAAATCACGATTCAAATGCATTTCAACACAACTACATTTAACAGAAAACATTAAAATAAAAAGGGAAGAGCAGCAAAACCTAAACTTGAAACTGGCTTTTGGACATTCAACTTCCCTATAAATACCATGGCTCTCCCTCCAGAAGAATCTTTAAAGCTGCACAACAAAGCACACAGCCATTCATAATAAAAAAAAAGTTTGGATGCAGACATATACCTTGTATGCAGCTATGAGCTGGGAACAATTTCTGTTTTTCCTAATACTTTTATTAGTGCCGGTTAATTTCCAGTGGCGCAGGAAAGCTGAGTCTGCATTCTTCTGCAGGTAGGTTATCAAGTCATTCTTTGGTAATTCATCAGTGCCAAGGTACTGCTCCACATGCTCTACTGACCAGCAACCCTACAACAGGAACCACCAAATGTTGGTTTTTCCTGATTGTAAAGTCTTTAAGATTTCACATGCAATACATGTCTTTTTTTAAAGGAGCATGCATCTACAAATATACTCACTAATATTCTTTAATTGAAAACTGTTAGTTCTTTTTAATGTAGCATTTCAAAAACTGCAATAATATTTCTTTCGCTTTTATTAAAACAGCCATAAAACCCAAAAGCACAGAAGTAGGTCTTACCATTTTCCCATTTTCTTTTTCTTTGTCAGAATCCTTCATTTCTCTGTACATGATTCTAGACATCAAAACAAAGAATTAATATTTCACACTCATAGCACATCCTCTAAATTCTGAGGTTATATGTTGACTGATTAGGTTTCAGTGACATAATGTGATGTAAAACAGCAACAGCAGCTGCTCTTTGCTGCACAGAACATCTGAGATACCCTGACACAGCAAAGTTCTTAAGCTTTATTTTCATGATGTTGTTATTTATCTTGCAAAGTATTTAAAAAATGCTTCCTTAAGTAAGACTTCAGTAATCAAACAACCTTCATTGTGCCAATTTCCCAAATCAACTTTAGATTTTTCCCTACGCATGCACCAACTCTTAAAAATTTTGAAGCCCTAGGGAAGCTTGCTGCGCATTAACTTAGAAGATATGCACATTTACAACTATTTCTCATGTTTTCTAACCAGAACACAGTTTGTTACAGCAGGCTATTTTTGACAGAAGGCAACTCAGAAAAAAGGTGCAACACATAAGCACTGATGAAATCTGAACTACAGTTAAAAATACTGCATCACTCCTTACTGCAGTTGTCGCTTTCATACACACTATTCTAGTATGACAGAAGTTACATTTGGGTAGTAAATGGAAAACACTCCCCATCATACAGTCTTACAATTTCTGTCTATTACTATAAAGCTAGTAAGGTCAAATTAACATTGAGAGACTAGTTGAGACAAGAAGGGCCCTCAAATATCCTGTTTAAACAGAATTTTAAATAGAATTTCCTGCATTTCAGTTTCAGCCCTTTTTTCTTCTTGTCCTTTCACATGTTGCAACAAAGAGAAGTCCACAGTTTGGTGGATCCATTCATCAGGTATTCATACACAGTGGTAAGAGCCCACAAGTCTTTTTTCCTCCAGGCTAGACAGATCCAGATCTCTCAGACTCTTCTTTGTACAACAGAAACAATCAGCCTTTTATAATCATCCTAGCAACCCCTTGCTAGACTCACTCCAGTGTCACGTCTCTGGTACCGAGGAGCCCTGAACTGGGACACAGCACTGCAGGTATATCTCACCAGTGCTGAGCAGATGGGGATGATCACCTCATTCAACCTTCCTAATGCAGCCCAGGGTGCTGCTGATCCTTGCTACTCAGGTCCATAAGCTGACTCATGTTTAACCTTCTGTCTACCCAGACCCTCAGGGCCTTTTTCACCAACCTTCTTTCCAGCCAGCTGGCCCCCAGCCTGAACCAGCACATGCAGAGTTACGTTTCCCCAACTGACAGACCTCACATCTCCCTTTGGGAAATGTCTCCTTCCCATTTCTCATGCATAATGAAGTCTCAGAATGGCAGCACAACCATCTGGTCCAACAGTGACTCCTCCCCAGTTTTGTTTGGCCTGGAAGGTGAGGGTCTGCTCTGTTACATTATACAGTCCACTACTGTAGATGTTTAAACAGTCCTGGGCTCATTATCAACCCTTGGCGTACACCAGCTGGTCTTGACACCAAGGATCACAACCATCTGAGCCCAGCAGTTCAGGCATTTTTCAGACACTATCTACTCCATGCTTTCTAATTTTGTCAGTGAAAGAGAACGGGTTGAAAGCCTTCCTAAAGTTGAGGAAAATAACATCTGCTGCTTTCTTCTTATCCACTGAGCTAGGTAAACAGTAGAAGACTATAAGGCTAGTTATGCCTGATGTTCTCTTCATAAATCTAAGCCACCTACTTCTAATCACCTTCATTGTTTGAAAATGGTTTCCAGGACTACCTCCATCACCTTTCCAGGGACGAAAGAGTGACCAGTTTGTAGTTCCCTAGATCTTTCCTGCCTTTGTGGGAGGCAGGAATGACACTTCCTTTTCTCCATGACTTTCCAAATGTACTAGAGAATGGCCAGCTCCTGTGGGTACATTCCATTGGGTCCCACGGACTTGTATGTCAAGTAAATGTTCATTAACCTTTCGCCATTCACGTATCACCAGATTCAATTCCCAATGTGCTTTGGCTTTCCTAATGCTCTGCCTTTGAGTTTGGACAACTAGGATTCCTCCTAGATCACTTGACCCTTCTTCCACTCCTTGCATGCTTCCCTTTCATGCTTTTTTGTTCATCCAGGCAGGCCTCCTACTGACTCTGCCTGACTTCCTACATGGACTGTTCTTGAGTCTGAAGAAAGTGATCCTTGTAAAAAAATATCAATCAACTCTCTTGGACTTCTCTTTTCACCAGGACTATAACCCCATGGGATTTTTCCAAACAGATCCCTAAAGGTTACAATTTTTTTTCTTGGTTTTGCAGGTACAGCAGTAGTTTTAAAACCAGTAATAACATCCTGACCTAAACACCAAAAAAATCTAATTCTAGCATTGCTTATTACAGAGGACGAGTTAAAAAATTAACAACCTTTTCCTAATCAGTCACAGTGTTCTCTACACACAACAATGAACGGGTGAGCTTACGTGTATGTGGGCTCCCAAATACGTCTAAGTTTGTCAGATTTCACACTGCCATTACAGGACAGCTGTAACAATTTCTGTACATAGTAAAAGATGGTAGATCGAAAGTTTGTTAGGGGCAGTTCTACTTCTCGAGTTGTTCCAAGACCCGAAACTTTCAAGGTAAGTGCTAAACGTGGCGAAGGCATGCACTCAACCTCTTCCAAGAGTTCTGAATGAGGTGTACCTGCAAAAATCAGAAGTGTAATGACTTGCTGCACACATGCCAAAGAGATGAGACAAAGTTTTAACTATGAACTGAATTATGACTGAACCATTTCTTTATGGGACCAAAATTAACAGGAATTTCTGAAATCCCTACTGATTCCTGTATCTTTGTTACATCTTAGATACTATCACAGCACATGCATTTTTCTTCTCCTACACAGTACCTTCCTTTCAGTTCTTCAAAATAAGCAGTGGCTTATTTTCACATATGCTAAAACCTACTTATTCCTCTCTGTAATGAACAGTGCTGAAGAAGAATGAACTAAGGAGCAAGATCAAGTGTTATACTGCTAATCATACACACTGCTCCATCACTGCATTACCTTGTCCGTGCCTCAGCTTTGCACTGTTTCAGCACACCCTCTCCAATCAAATTTATTCTGGATTGCTTTAACACAGTTAAGTCCCTGCAGGTCAAACCAGGCATCTTTATCACATCTTTAACATATCAAGGGATTTTATTATTTATCATGGTAAGAGATGATCCTAGTTAAATTCCTCAATTTACTTATTTTACACAGCACCTAATTTACTTTTCCCTCAATAATGGCTTAGATCTGCAGAGGTAGATGAAACTGTCATTCAAACAGAGGAAAACCACACAGCCACAAGAGCATGCACTGATTAATAGTGATAGCATCCCCAGATCCAGTGGACCCTTAACAGTGAATCTCTATCCTAAAGCCAGACTGAGCATCACATACTTTGTCAGCATACCTGGTGGAGGGATTTCTAGGTCAGTTGTCTGTTGCACATTAGTACGACCAGGCCTTGGGTCAAAAGCAGGAACCAAAGCAGAAAATTGCCGTTTCAATACATAATCATCATCCCATGTTCTTCTACGGCCTCCTTTGGTTTCATACTCCTCTTCTTCCTGAAAAACAAACAAGCAAACAAAACCCAAAAACTCTAGTTATTTTTTTTTTTTTTATTCTGCTTAAGAGAATAATTTGATTTAAAAAATTGAGAGTTCATGAATACAGCAGTCACAAACTAAACTGCAACTCTACTCAGCTCTGGTGAGGCTGCATCTGGAGTGCTGTACCCAGTTCTGGACTCCTCAGTCAGGAGAAACATGAAGCTCCTGGAGAGGACTCAAGGAGGCCACAAATAGGACTGAGGGACTAAAGCATCTCTCGTATAAGAAAAGCCTAAGGGAGCTGGGCCTGTTCAGCCTCAAGAAGAGGCAAATGAGAGGGGACCTCATCAATGTCTATCAGTATCTGATGAGACAGTGTCAAAAAGGTGGATCCAGGCTCTTCTCAGCAGTGCCAGCAATAGGACAAGAGACAGAAAGTGACGCACAGGAAGTTCCACCTGAACATGAGGAAGAACTTTACTCTGTGAGTTAACACACACTGAGACAGGTTGTGTGTCAACCTGGAGATATTCAAGAACCATCAAGACACAATCCTGTGCCATGTGCTCTAGGACGACCCTGATTAAGCAGGGAGGCTGGACCAGATGATCCACTGTGGTTCTTGTCAACTTTACCCATTCCATCATTTCATTATATCTTCATTACGTTAATTTTGTCTATAAAATCAGCATAAAATAAATCAAAGCTGGCACAGGGGTATTTATCGTTTCTGGAAAGAATTTAACTTTTCATGAAGCACCAGAACATAGGAATATACAGAGTACTGTAGACCAGCAAACTTGGTTTTGTGTATATTCCACAAACTTTGCGATACCAGAGGTTCAAATATATCCAATGATGTCAAAATTTATTTGTTTGGAAACAAGAAGCACTTTTTTCCAAATTGTATACACATATTGATAGATAATGTATACACATTTTATTTAGAGATTAAATCAAGTATCAAAATACTTGAACTATTTTGATGGGGAAAAAAATCTAATTTTCAATAAGCTTTAACAATTATTAATTGGTTATGAATTTTCTACAACTAGCTTTTAATCTGTTCAACTTCTCATTGAGAAGAATTGCATGGTATATCAGAGGAACCCAAGAAAGTAAAGTTTTCTTTTCCAGACTTGCTTCTTTATTATAAATCTAAAGTAAATAAATGTAATCTAAAGCAAAGTCTAATTTAGCTATTTCTGCTACTTCCCATGAACAACAATAGTAACTCCATTTAATATTTTTTTTAAAACTGGTCAACATTCTACAAACTAAAGTTACTGTTTGCCTTGCACATCCACTTAATTTGCACTGGCTTGGGTTTTTTCCTAACTTTGTATCTTTGTGCAGAAGGTGAAACAGCAAGGTGTTTAGTCATGTACCTGAGTTTCTATTAAAACCACAAACACAGTAAGTTAAAACGCTAAGTATTTTGGTTCAGATGAAATAAATACTTGCATATTAATTATAAGATGAAGTTTCTATAATTCCATAAAACAATATTTATATTTATTCAGTAAAACATTAAATTAGCATTAGTGAAGCCTTGTATTTTTCTTCTTAGATCTTGCAATACTCATTCTAATCCCTTTAGTGATGGTAGAAGACCAAGCACTATTCACACCAGTAAAGAACAACCAAATGAAAAGCCAGAACTCCTGAGATGTAGGCAAGAACCATGTGAACTACAATGCCAGGCTTTGTCTAGCCCCCACCCCACTGATTTTTTTGTTGAGTTTTGGGGGTGTTCTTGAGAAGAGAGAGATTTCCTCTGGCAAATGCTTGCTTCATACAGGCCTATAGTTAAACACACCCCAGAACTGAATCGCTACAAAATGCAGCAGCGCATCCACAGTTACACCATTTCATCAGCCTGTCAACTAGGGACCCATCATTTCTATTGTCTGTCAACTTGTTCCCAGCCTGGTTTGAAGACATTAATTCTTACCTGTAAGGTCTTGGGTATGCTGGTGTTTAAAAACTTTTTTTTTCGTGTTTTTGACCACATGCAAGAAACTAAATTAATCTAAATAAATTTGTTTTAACTGATGGAGATATTGTAACTAAGACTTCCTATTGCCAAAAAACATCTGTGGATTTTTAAAGCAGCTGTTAGTCATCAATGCTAACTATACTATACCATAACTTCTTCATATTCTTGATCTTCTTGGTTATCATCTTCATTTTCATCATCTTCTTCATCTGGTTCAGGTAGATCCTCATCATCATCTAACTCTGCCAACAGAGTACTAGCTCGGCAGCTATCAAGAAAATCTATAACACACACATACATATTTACATACATAACAAAAGACAAGAATAACTTTTAAAGCAAAATTTTTAAAATAAAGAACAGAAGCATTGGGAAGAGTGAAAAAACAAATCTCACTTAAACTTAGGCCACAAAAAGAAAATTAAAACATTGCTTATTGCATAACAGGAATAAAAGCTGTGACAAAATCATACACCTGTTAATAAGTCCATGGATCTAGTCAACAGCATAACTATAGAAGCACTTACTATTGGTGCAACCAACAGTGATCAGCAAGAGTGACCTGCTTCTCATTTGATTATAACATTTTATAATTGCACTTATTTTAGATTACAAAAGATCACCAGAAAATGGTGCACAAATGCATATTGTCTGCTTCTCTGTCTCAATAATTTAAAAACAGGTGAGTGATGTAATTTCGACCAAAAATGTGTGGTTTTGACCTTAATTGACAATGTAAAGGACATAAGATAAACATTTAAGAGTGATATTTTAAAGATTCAATTGCTAATTAATTACTATAACAAGAAATTAAAGGCAAAGTTCCATTTTACTCACTTAGTACTAAGATTTAAGAAACAACCTCCCAAAACCAGAAAAGAAGGTCATAGCAATCCAAGTGGACTGGGATGAAGCTTTGAACTTATACATTTTCCTATGCACATAGAAACAATCTGTACCACCCAAACACTCTTTCTATTTTTGCTATCATCCCTACTGATACTTGAAAACACTCTTATTTGCTCAGTTGTTTGGGATATATTTTAAGACTTGTCACCCAATCAAAGTATCAAATTAGACTTAATTAAAAGAGTATAGGGAAATGGTATATGCAGATATAGTAATCAACTGCTTCCAGGCAGTTTAATTCCAATACCCATTAAAATGACCAGAAATTTTTCAAGTAATTTCAACAGGCAACAAAACAGAACACAATCTTAATTCAACAATATTTTAAATAGATAAAGTATCTTTCTTTCAAGAATATCTGACAATTCAATAAACTTTACATTAAGAAGTATTTTCCCCAACCCAGGTTTTTCTTGACTTCATTTTATCAGCTCGATTCCTACGTATTACTGACCAAATTATCTAAGTCTTCTTTCACTGTATTCATATGCCTCAAGTAACCTCTGTCCTAAAGTCTGTTTCTAGGGTATAGCATCCACACAACTCTGGATCTCTTTGTCAAATTATGTAATTTCATTCTTCCTGTCAATTTTTGTGGGTTTTTTTCCAAATTTCTGCAATTACTATTAGGGTATTAAGATACCTGGAAGCTATTTTAAGGGTACAATGTGCCTAATGGTGGATGCTTTTCAATCAGACTAATACAAGGTACATCAGATTGTGCATGTAGCATGCCTATACAACAAGACAAAAAATAACAATTTGATTGTAATTAGAAGTACATATGAAAATATACTAGGAGCTAAACTTGATTAAGGAAAATATTCAAGTGCTTAGATAAACTATACCATAAATAATAGTAATACAGGATAGAAACTGCTGAAAATAAAGATTCGAAAACATAAGGAAATACTACATTAAGATTTTACTTACTGCCTTACAGAACTAATAACATACGAACAGCTCAACTTTCAAATACTTTTCAGTAAATATGAGAAAATCATAACAATGGGATAAAAGGAAAAGTCATTAATGGGAAGTCTAATGCTTATGTTCATTTAAAAATTAAACTTACCATATAAAGAATATTCTGCCTCCTGCCCTGTATCGCTCTCACTAGATGTTGATGTTAGGCTAGTAGTTAGAGTATTACTAAGCGACTGACCAACAGATAAAACTGTAGTTGCTGTAGCTACATTGCTGCTGCTAGTAACACTGGATGTAGACATGGTCACTGTTGATGTGGTACCAGTTGTAGTCAGATTAGGAAAACTTTGGGCACCCATAAGAGGAGAAGCTATAGATAAAGATATGGTAAGATAAAATAAATGATTTGATGACTTGAAGAGTACAACTTACATGCATGACTCCTGTGTTGAAAAATATATTTGGGGTTGAAAAATTATCAGTGTGTTATTTTATAATAAAGAACAACAGGCTATAAAGGGGAAGAGTTTCCCAATGCAAAAGTGCACCTTACAACATAGATGCCCACTTCTGAGCTTATTCCCTTGCAAACATTTAAAATAAATAATTTTATCAAATAAATCCCCAAAATCCCACTATAAATCTGAAATTACCTAATTTCATTTTCAACATATGTAAAGAATTTCTGAAATCTCTTACTACAACATAGTGATCTGTCTTTAAGCCTAAAATAAAATTTAATATCTAAATTACAGTATTATATAGTGCAAACAAGTTAATTACATATAAGTGAATTGGAAACAGAACATATTAAAATAAATGTGAAACTTGTGATTATTGTGCATTTTTCTAAGGTTCTTAAATCAGCTCTGAATTATTTTTCACACAACTACTAAAATATATGTTCATCACAGTCAACAAGCTTGAATTGACAGTACTGAGAAATGTAAGACTTATGTTAGATGATTTATAATTTTCAGAATAAGCAAGCAAAAACTAAAAAGTTACCTTACTGTACATTCAAATAAAACAGAAAATGCATTTTAGTGAACAACTGAAACAAAACTGAATTCATGGTAGACTCAACAAAAATAACTTCAGATAGTGTACATAACTGAATATAAGTTATCCCTAGGTGCAACTACACATTTATATCCCAGTCTGCAAAACATGTTCTCACACGCTGATCTTTAAACAAGGAGATTAATCATGAGTTTGGAGAGAAAAAGTTGAGGGGTCATCTATACTAAGAATTTAAGCCTTCAGTTTTTCAATCTACTTTTTCTGAACTTTATCAAATGCAAGTTTTTGAGTTTGAAAAGAAAAATTTTCATTATTGCAATTTATATAAACTGAGAAATTGCTTTCTTAAACAAACAAACAAAAAAACACCTCTGCATTTCATATAATTACTACCAAAGTTTGCAACAGTTACTACCCTGGAAAAAGGATATAACAAAGCTTCCTCTCCTAAGTGAATCTGGTAGCTTTTTGTGAAAAACTAATGTTACTGTCTCTGCTTATCTTCTCTGTTACATACAGTTACTACATACAGTCCCTGCCCCTTAAGAACATAGCTAACATTTTGCAAATAAAAATATAATAATGGGGGGGGGGGGGGGGGTGTTTGTGTGTGTGTGTGTGTGTGTGTGTGTGTGTGTGTAAAATAATACTATACCAATGAGGGAAAGTGCAAATTTTAAATTTAGGGTTGTTAATAAGTTTACGTTCTTCTCTATGAAAGCATGAAAATGAAAAACCAACGAGTTTTTCTTTTGTTGTTCAAGAGCTTGAAAATAAGTTGTTCAGTATTCACATCTTTCACCCTCTGCTAATTAATAACAGCAAGCTCTTTGCTGATACATTAAACAGAAAAAGCCATTAAGCATCAGCATTTAATTTGCTCTGAATTCAAGAGCAAATGGAAACTGGCTACTCTAGACACCACTTAGCTTCTGGCAAGTACTGATGTTTTCAATGCAACCAGTACAGAAAGTCCTGAGAGACTGATCTCACTAATGATTCAGGCTTGACTTTTGAGGTTTTGGATTGCTGTGGATGGTTTGTTTGATGGTGGGGATTTCTTGTTTGGTTGGTTGGGTTTTTTTAACCTGAACAGGCTAAAAAATCCCCCCAAATAAAAAAATCTTAAAAAAAAAAAAATTAAGCTTTTTACAATGCTCTAACTGAACTCAGGTGAGATTGCTCAAATTTAGTCTCTGATCTCTTTTAGGAACATAAGTTACTATTTACAATTTATATTCATATAAAAAATATAAACCAAAATAATTCCTACATGAAGGACATTATAAAGTCTGACTATTTTTATCACAGAATTAAATTTTTAAGTTGCCTCATTCTTATTTCTAACTTTCGCAGTGTATAATATCAAACAATCATGAATTTTTAAATATGCTGTTGAAGTATTTTACCATGTTTTTCAAAGGTGGTCTCCTTTCTCTCCCCTCAATATAAAACTACTTCAGAACCAGAGCCACTGTCTATAAGAGGATCAATTACTTTCTTTGAGTCACTTATTTACATTTTTATTGCAAGTTGCAAAAGACTTCGCCCCATCCCCAGTATCACAACATGAATGTAAGGATACATTAAAAAAAAATCTCCCCATCATAAAAAGAAAGTATTCAGTATTTAAAAATATTTTAAAATGCTAAAAAAACCCACCACATTTCTAAATAAGGAAGGAAAGACTCATAAAATTTGTTAAGGTTGGAAGAGACCTTAAAGACTAAGCCCAGATGTTAGCCCAGCACTGTCATGTTAACTGCTAAACCATGTTTCCAGGTGCCACTTCTACACAAGTTCTGAACATTTTTGGGATGGTGATTCCACTTCACTGAGCCACCCATTCCAGTGCCTGATCACCCTTTCAATGAAGAAATTTCTCCTAGTATCTAATGTAAACCTCCCCTGCCACTTTCTGTCTGCGAAAAGAGGCTGACCCCACCTCACTACAACCTCCCTTCAGGTAGTTGTAGAGAGCAATAATCTCCATTCTGAGCCTCCTTTTCTCCAGGCCAAACAACCCTCAGCTGCTTCAGATCCTTCACCAGCTTCACTGATAATCATGAGAAGCATGCAAGCTTAACAAGAAAGTTATGCTTTTTTCTAGCTTGGGAATTCACTTTTTCTAACTTGCTTACACCATGAAATGTAGTTCTCTATTTAAAATACTGTCACCACCAGAGAAGACAGTACCTAACAAGTAACAACTTTGATGGGAGCATGCTCAAAAAAGAGTGAACTCACAACAATCAGGTTTACAACTTACCTTGCTAATACCTTCCTCCTACATATAATCTGAGAAGATGCAAACGTTAAAGCATGTACATAATGTAATTTAAAACACTGCTAACTATAAGCTTCCTTACATTTAATATGCCTGAACAGTTCACCAAATCTAAGCCTTAATGACCATACCACCTCTAGAAAACACTCAGTATTAGAGTATATTATGCAATGCAACCTGACAGAATCAGGAATCTGCTAACATTTCATTTCATACTGTAATTCTTTTTCCTTTTTACTTCTTAGCTCCTATGCTCAGTCACTTCACAGTATGCACAAACTGTCCTTCCTGAGGAAAATGGAAAAATAACAGAAGTAGGCAAAATCTACACAGATCAGAAAGCCTAAGTACCTGACATTAGCTACTGTTGCTAGACTTCCATCCTCTTGGTCTAAACCATACTCTCTCCTTAAACCTATCATTGACATCAATTTCAAATTTCTTTCTATTTGATGGGTACCTGTGCTATGACATCACAGGGCAATGTAACACTTTTCAGCTGACAGGAACTCTGAGTCCTTCATGAGCTCTACAGGTACACAGAAGGTCAAGGCTGCTCTAAGTACATTTCTCTATTAAGCCAACACAATCCAAGCTCAAATGTAACAAAAGCCAAAGAAACAACAAAGTCCTCAACTAAAAATAAAAATAGCTTACTTACTTGCAGTACTCACGACATTTCTTCCCAAAGTATTAGTATTGTTATCACTGCTACTCCGGCTTAAATTCATGTTGTTTGTGGCATTGGTACGTGCTATGTTTGCCACTCTTCGTACAAAGGACTCCAGGCTAGAAGTTTCTCGAGATGACAGGTTCGGAACACTTGCACTGGAGCTCATGGGTGCCCCAGCAGCCAACAAAGAACTGACTGAGAGTCTGTTACTCGCTGAAGAGCTTAGGGGTCGTTGGGAAGCTGCTTCTTTATTAGTCAGTTCAGAGACTGAACTCACATCAGGAGAGCTTACGCTAACAATTCCCATGGATATAGCACTGGACTCCCCAGGAGTACGTATTGAGTTATCAGGACCTAACTTCCTCTCTGCATTTTCGTTTCCCATGTCCGCTGTTAAGGTGCTGGTGCTCGCACTGGAAGATGACCCTATGTCAGCCTGAGGCACGCTATCAGCGGAAGACAGAACAACAATTGGTTCATGGACGTCAGTGCCTGGAACTATATTTTGTTCCAATACACTTTCTGATCTCCGCTCCATTTTGGTCGAACCCAAGCTGATGTCGCTGCTACTTGCCACGCTACACACAGAACTGCTGCTTCCTTTTCTACTTGAGGAGCCTGCAGCAGCAGTCGTCTTGTCTGGACAGTTGTTTTTCACCAAGCTGCTCCATGACTGCGTTGTGCCTGAAACAGTGGATGAAACAGGTTTGGGTGATGCCGCTGAATCAGGGTCGTACCCTGGTGCAAGCTTGAGGTCAAACTTTCCTTCTGCGCCCATACGGTAAGAGTTAGAGCCACCAGCATCCCAGGTGACATCAATCCAGCCTGGAAAGGGACAGGAGTTTGTGAGATCCAGCAGAAAGCAGACAGGAGGCGTGTCAGACAGTAGCTCCACAATGTGGGATCAGCTTCTCATAAGGGCTGTATGTCTGAATCAATGAAATCACTATGTAACCCTTAAGGCCAATTAAAAAGGAAGCGTTTAAATCTAAACAACTTAGCATTTCATAATGTTGTCAATTTAGAGGCTGCTTGTTCTTGCTGCCTTTATCTTCAGGGTCACAGAATGCAGCAAAAAATAAAGTTTCCTTCAGGAAGGGACCTGACCTACTCTATGAGAGAGATTTTGAGAATCTCTCAAAACTTTTTTAGCATTTATCAAAATTGGATTCTCTAGTAACAAAAATGTATATTAAAACGAATCATAACTTTACATCTGTCAAGACGCTGTAATTATTACAAGGACACTCAAAAACATTTTTCTTTGTTGGATGCTTATGGATAAGCATATTTACTCAATGGAAGAGATATCATGAAACTGCTTAGTTTGAGATTTCTTATTCCTAAATTGAAAGAACTAATTTAGTGATATACAGCTTTTTAGTCCAGTAAGTTACACATACTCGAACATTCATTATTAATAAAAAAATTTTATGGCAATCAGGTAAGGGCTACAAGTGAAATTCCAGGGTTGCAAAGAGAAATGCTTCATAGAAAAAAAAACTATTCTGGGACCAGAACAGAACTTTAAAGAGATGCTACTCTTCAGTTCCTTTATTTTTTTGAGTAGCAAATTTTTTTAACAGCTAAATATAATAAATCTGCAATAATGCGGGTAACATACAAAATCTAGCTAACTAGGACAGAAATGGGGGCAAAATGATTTATTTTTACTTGGCTTGTAACGTACCACAATCTGAGAGTCGTCTAAAAAATTCCTTCTAATATTTCTCACTGTATCTTAACTACAACAAATATTGGTGTAACTACTTTAATTGATACACATTTCATCCAAAAATGAAACCTCTAAAGCTTTTAAGTAATGTTCTGCAATCTCAGACAAAGTCAAAACAAATATCAGGTCCAGATATACACATAATTTTCTTTATTAAAACAGAAAAGAGCTAATATCAAGTAAAATATTCTTTTCGTTACAGTCACGTGCACCTTTAGCTTTTCACTATCCAAAAGTCACCACTCCTAGACCGAAACAGATGATCACAGGCAATTTGCTATTTATAAATATCACTCTGGAGGAAAAGTAGTTAAAAATGGATAAAGTTTTCAGATATAAGTAGACATCTCATCCTCAAATGAGCAGGTTTAGATCATGTTACTCTTATATGATTTTATTGTTTCTTTATGAGCTATAGTTGAGTAGCTTCGTGTCACAAAACCTTTGAAGGTTAAAGTTGCGAAGCAAATCTCCTTTTTTTTTCTTCTATAATTTATTCGCCTTTAATATCAAATACAAAATAAAGTTCCATACTGTAGTTCAATAGTCTAATTTTCCCCCTTTATGAATATCTGAACCAGGTATTTTTTCAAAGCATAACTAAATAACTGGTTTTGTTTTGTATAGTTCCTTTCCCTAAAGTATTAATTACAAGCAGCTTTAAATCTGAACAGGTTTTACATACATATTGTGTACTCAGAAGTTGTACTGCTCCATCATTACAGGCCTAAAAAACCTCAACATTTGTCTACACTTGTGGGCAACAATCAAAAAAGTAAATTAGACACTACTTTAAAATTTGATATGAAAGACAGCTGTGACAGGAATGAGATGGTTTGAAATCACCATTTGATAAACAAACCTCAATTTCACCTATGGTCAAATGGGAAAGTGTTACTGGGAACACAGGAACAAAACCACTGGCTTGGTAGAATACTACTCACCAATAATACCTAAAGTCTTCAGTTATAATATAGCTATGGATACTGTTCCATCTGATAAGAAAAACATATGGATGATGGAAGACTTCCCCAAAAGCTGTACTGAATCATTCTAATGGATTCTACTTCGGAGACTTCTCCATGTTTGAGAGCTGGCAACTCAACAAACTAGAAGAAACTTTCAAGTCTAGCTAAAAATGAATCTAAAATTGCTGAAGGTGCTTCAGAAACAAGGCAAGCCTTATATACCTCAAAATCAGGGGAAGAGAAGGGAAAAGGTGGACAGCATATTCAGCTGACAAGATCACCACCTCTCCTGGAGCCTCTTCAATAACCTTAATTCCTGAGTAATGACTTCCCTGGCTGTTGCTGGTTCTTATTTTGCTCCTTAAGTTAATAAATTCTCATGCTTTAACTAAAAAACAAAAACTTGATCCCAAAGAAGCTTGCAAGGTAGGAAAGGTATAGGATATAACAAAAGTCAAGAAAAATATTGCTAATGCTCAGCTAGAAGAGATGAGGAAGGTAATTATAGATCTTGCAGGCCCAAAGCTTGATTTATCAGTTTGCATCACTCACCTTCATAAAGTTTGTAACACGTCTTAATAACAGTTTCATATTTGAATAACAGTTTAATATTTTAATTAACCAAAGCTGTATAAAAGTTTCATTTACAGCAAGATTTCTTTTCATGCGCTCAAATGGAACTTCACAAATGGGCCCCAATGGCTGCAGTACTTTAAGCTTTTTCCCTCTAAAGTATTTAAACTTTTATGAACTTTATCAAGGCATTACAGACGAAGTATTTTAATGCTACTCATTCTGCATGATGTAATCATACAACAGACATTTATAAATTCAGGCAAGTAATGCTCACCATTATGGAGTTCTCCTGTAACAGTGCCTTCACCCTGTGGGCTTCCATCCTGATCTCTCCATTTCCAATCAATTCCTCTAATTACACGAGCTCCTGGAACCATGTATTTTAACACCTGAGAACGGACCAAACGTCGCTGCCTTCTCAGATTTGCTTCAGCTTCTTTAGCAGCTTTTCCTACAAGAAATGTAAATTGAAAAGATTTAAAAGTATTGAATGGGGAATAATTTTGAGCTTATTCCTAAGCAAGTTCAACTGCAAAAGTTAACCTCCTTTTTTACACTGATTTTTTGTATGCTCATTAGCATTCTAAGGAGCAAATAGGATATACATGTTCTTTTTCTTACCCAGCTGATCTTCACATACTCCATTCACAGTGCCATAAAGTTCAAATCCAGACAAGGAGAGGTAGTGTGTTTGCCCACTGGCATTCTTTCCCATCTGTTTTATTCTAACATGTCTCCAACCTTGTTTCTCATCTTTTGGAGGATCTATAGGCCATGTTGCTGTAGACCTTGAAGTTTATTAGAAAGAAGTGTTGGTAGGTAACAGGAAAAAAAAGGCAAAACCAAAAAACCTTAGTACCAAAGCAAACAAAACCATAACGCTGATCATGTATGCACATTACAAGATATATAAACCTATTAACACCAGGGCAAACTTTGGATGAGTGTTGGTGTTATGATTTTGTCAAAAAACAGAAGGCAAAATTTACAGTGATGGAAAAGCACTGTAATGGAAATACCATTATGTGAACCACACAGAGATCCTATGGATCACTTATTCTCCAGCCCATCCTCGATAATCTGTATCACTTACCACTTCTTTAGATAAGTACATTATTACAACCACAGTACACATTAAATTAGTCTACAGTCTAGTACATTTTTAAGTGCACTCAGTTTTATGAAAAGTGATAAAATAGACTGACATACCCTGGTTCATTGAGACTACAGTCATCAACATGAGTATACAAAGTAGTCCAGTTCTGTCCATCCTTAGATACCTGGAAAACCCAATTTCTGAGAGCAGATCGTCCATAACCTCGAGCATGGCGTAATGTGTAGGCTGATGGTATAACCCAAAGGCCAAGATCTATGGCAAACCAAGCATTCTTATCATCATTAGTGTGACAATTGAGAGCTGAACTGTCACGGCTCAGGATGTCTTCCAAACGACCATAAGGCAGATTTCTTCCTTCTGAGGATGTAACCACTACTAATCCATAGGCTGCTGGATTTACCCACTCATATGCAGTTCTGCATTTAAAAAGAGAAATATATTGTTCAATTATTACTTAAGTTTAAAAAAACTGGTCTCAGCAACATTTGACACTTACTGTAAATTGCATATAACAGTGAGTTAATCACACACTGAAATTATCAACATAATTTTAGATAATTAGATAACTTTAGATATCCAAACATCACTCTGTTTGTTTGTGTTTTTTAAAACACTGTAGCAAAGAAAAAAAAGCCCAACCAAATAAATCAAACAGAACCATGGCAAGTAAAAACAAAGATCCAAACTTCTCCACTCCATCTTCTTAGGGAAGGATACAAACAAATTCTCAACACAAGTGACTCATAGTTTTCTGTTATTTAAGCAGATCCAAAAGAAATGTAATTCTATTGATTAAAAAATGCCTCCCGTTTCTAAGAAAATAACAGATTTCATATCATCATGAATTCTTTGTCTCCATCCTGTCTCATGGATTACAGTTTATTGTGTCTGACTTTAAAATATCTAGCTTTGAAAAACTCACTTTGCATTTGTTCCAATCCAGTAAATAATTCCATTTTCATCAAAATCGTGTTGATGCCTGAACACAAATGTCTGGCCTTCTCGTAGCTTTCGTACAAAAACAAATGAAGCCCTATCAAAGTCGTACCATTGCTTTGCTACCTACGTGTGAAAGAAAAGAAATCAAATATTAAAGAAGCAGAAAATGACTACTCTCTGTGAACTCTATGTGTGGTATACAACTCACCATTTTCAGGAGATACTGTTCTAGAGATTCAACAGTTGCCAGTGGCTCCATCTTTAGCATTCTACCAGTTCGATCTATTAAAGACGTCTCCCCCGAGGCACGTTCCAAACGAAACCTCAAGCGCCTTGTCAGTATCTGAAAGAACAGCTAAATGTTAATATAGGCTTTCCTGTTTAGGTTTTGCAATTTTAATGAAAACAGTGTATTTCACTACAACTGTTTTAGTGGCCTATCAAATGTCTTTGTTGCTCTAACTTAAGCACTATATTCGAATGAAATGCTTTAAAAATAAATTTCCTAGTACTACCCTAGGCAGTTCTAGGAAACAATTCTTTACTATGACAATGTGCAAGTCAATTACACACTCAGCTAACATTTTCTCACTTTTCCTATGTCTTCAAAGCTTTTACTTGTTGACTAGCAAATACAATAATATAACAGCTGAAAACTATTTTCAAAAATACTGAACAGCGATAGTGGTTTTGCAACTTTTTGCAACTATTTCCTAGACATTTAACATGATAACAGAAATATTTATACTTCCCTACCAATGTGTCAAAATCCTGAACTGTGTTTTCAAATAAAAAAAATACTCCACACAAACTAGGAAAAACAAGTAATATTTTAGCCAAACTGCCAAGTTTTCTGTATATGAAGCTGCTGAGCCTGGAAGCATCTTGCATTTCTAATTGAACACAGAACCGTGGACAGGACCCTTTAAAGCCTATCTCCTGTTCTTACTAATAATTGTCTTGCAATCGTAGTAACAAGTCCCATGTTCCTATATAAAGACAACAATACCTGAAGACAAAAGAAAGAACAAACACATTATCTCTTCAATCAAAATCTACTTTTACCTCACAGTGTTAAAGTGACAGGGGATCAGCCATGCATTTACATGTTAGAGGAAATAGATGGCAAAATTTGGTTGTTCTTTACCTAATTCTATCCACATCTACAAGAATGTGATTCTTGCAGACAAGGTGAGCAACATGTAACAGTCAGTTGTGCATCACTCAGTGTGATATGCTGTTATCACTGTGCACTTACCTGAAGATTATACGTAGATCCTGGTGTATCATACAAGTGGAGAGGTAGACGTTCAATAGATTCTAACACTGCTATCAATTTCCGAATTAATGCAACTGCTGGACGACTGTGAAACAGAACAGTTACTGTGTTACTACAAAACAAAACAAATTTCTACAGTATCTCAGAAAACAGGATCCAGCTGAGGAAACTATCTCAGCACATATTTCTACTGATGGTATCTGTTCTAGTCACATGGTTACAGCACAGTAAGAAAGATCCTTATCTGGAAAGTGATAAACAAGTCACCTTTATTTTGTCCATAGATGTTCTACAGGTTGACTCTTAGAGATAAAGATTTTCAATTGCTACTTCAATATTACATGCTGTCTTTTAAGATCAGCTTTCTATTCCATTGAAATGGAAAGAACAGGTACTTTGTCTATAAATTATTTTAAACATACCATACTTCCTCACAATTTCAAAGGGAATTTTCTTGTTTTTGTATTATTTTTACCTTTCATCATCCTCATTTTCACTGAATGCTGTTTTGAAAACGTTTATCCTCTCTACCAGTTGACTACAGTCTTGTTTCACATCCAAATCAACATTCTACAAGAAAAAAGAAGTTACATTTAATATAATTTATTTAATTTTTATACAGGCAAAAACATCTATGTAGTCTCACTGAAATCCTGATTTGAAATCTGTATGTGAAAAGCTAATCATCAGCCACTAGACCCGAACATAGCTGATTTACAGATTTTTAAAGGCTCATTCAAACTAAAATTATCTATTGTGATAGCTTATCTTCAATAGGTAGACCAGTAATTGGAGCAAGTCTGGCCAATTTTCACCAAGATGGAAAAAGACAGATTTATATCGGATATTTAAATTACAGCGTGTGGCTTAATTTATTTTTTTAGGAAGTTTTTCTTTAAGCATTTATGCCTATAAACTCACATTGTTTAGAACTGTCAGCAGCGATTGAACTAAGCCACTACTGCACATTTCATATGGAGAAATAGTATTCTCATCCTTCAACAGTACAATTAAGTTTTCCAGAGCAGTCTTCATTAAATCTCTCCAAGTATTTTCTCCCTCAATGCACTGAAAGACAAAAAGATCATTATCATGAAACAAAGTAATCTCTCCACTTGCTTCAGTTGAAAAATAATGTCCTAGGGAAGTACCTAACTAGGTAATAGAAGGATTAAAACTCCCCACATTCAGACATGCTATGACTCTTCTTCACATCGTAAGAGACTAGTGTATTATCTGATTTCCACTGATGTCACACATTAAAAATGAAGGAGATACACTTACCTGCCTGTTTGCATGAAGCTCCCATGCAGACTCTAACTGTGTTGCTATGTTCCTCAGTGTCACAACTACTCCTCGAGGCATACTTTCAACTGCTTTAAAATGATCATCATATAAATCTCTTGCCATAGTGCGTACCTACAAATGGATTTTGATAATCAGAAATCAGATCTTCCTGTAATGAGACTGTTACTATACTCCCAGATATGGCAACCTTGGTCTTTTTTTTAAGTAAATCCACAAGAGGCAGACAAATAAGGAAGAATAAAAACCCATGTGCACCATGAAATGGCAAAGGTTGTGAAAGGAAAAAAAAGGTACAGGAGAAATAAACGGAAATAAACAAAATCTTATTGACATAAATTTACCACCATGTATTAAGTTACAGGTAGTAGAAAAAGGTATGAATCTCAATCTGTCAATCTTTCTTTTAGAACTGTATAATGGATCAGGTAATCTTTTTAAATGTAAAATTAAGCAGGTTTAATAATACAGTTTCTGAATGCTCTATCAACATTCCTTAAACCAATTCACACACAGTCCCTATACAACCTCCTATAGTAAGAATTACTCTTTCTACAAAGCACGGTTCACACAAGATACAGATTAAATAAGTTCTTATTAAACAATATCTTTCTTTGGTAAGAAATTTCCCCTGAAATCTTTCCTTTTCATGATCATTCTATGTGTTACAATAATACATTACACAAGCTTGAGATCTACACAGCACAATCCTTGGTATAAGAGAGCACTGCCTCTCTTTTATCATCCCACCTATTATCGTTCACACACAGTATTTCAACTTGCAATTCAGTGTCACATTTCCTAAGATATATATCCTTAAATGCTGCAGGATCCAAGGTACAGAATATATCGGCAGCACTATTAGAAACTGTAAGACACTCAAGACTAAAGATTAGACTGAGTCCTTGGCCTAAGTGGATCACAAAATGTACTGTTATTTTGTGGGTTTTTTGTAAAGAGCTTAATACTTGATTTCTTAGTTCCTCTTTTTCTACTTCATTTTGAGAAGAAAGAATTTTAAAGGTATCTAAAATGAGGGTGTTTACTCATTTTGCTTCACTACCACAACTCTTAACAACGGTGACTGTTCACTTCCAGCACTGTCATGATATCCAGTCTGAAACTAATACCTACATAACCCGAAGTATTATACGCCTCTGACACAACTGTAGTATCGATTATAACATCTTTTCTTCTAGCATAAAGACAAAAAACAAACCACAAAACCTGAAGAATTATAAAAAAAGCAAGTCAGGGAGATTGGATTTTCCTACTTTTTTTAAAAAAAGCCATTTTCCTCTAAAGGAGCACAGAATTTACAGACTGTTGGATAACATCACCCAAATAAAAGCACCCAAGGAAGTGCTATGTTCTGATTGATGTATTCCCCTTCAAGCCTCACATAAAATTGTATCTAGTTGAAATCAAGATTTTAATCCTCTAAGAGGAAACTACACCTCCCTAAGATTATTATAATATAAAACAAACTCAATTAAATTCTAAATATAAAGTTTACAGATGCTCACCAACCTTTTGCTTTGTCTTCTCCAGTTTAGACTTCAGTTTTCTTCCTCTTTTGCCTGTCCAGCCAGTCACAAATTCTGACCCTGTAACATGTATTTTAGAAGTCGCATTTTCTCACAGCTATGAAAAGCAACAAATAGAACTATCTCATATACATTTGTTCCTACCTGCACATAACACATACCTACATACTTACCCAAGGAAGTTTCAGCTGTAAACGAATGCTTAGTTCCTCTGTTGGATTCAAATACAAAGCCTGGCAGGTCTTCCTTCAGTATTGTAGCTTGCTGACCGTCAGAATTGTGAATAGCAATTTCTCCTTCTTTTAAACAGGTCAGTGACCAGTTTCCTACAGTAAGTTTAGTTGGCCCTGGTGTTGATAAAATTGGCTGGCTTGTGGTAGATGGTTTTACTTGGCTTCGAGCCCTCTGCAACTTCTCAAGGAACTCACTCCTACTTTCTATTTGAAAAGAAACAAATTTGGTTTTTTCCAAGAACTGCTTCCATCATTATGTAGCTTATTTTTTTTTCCAAGAGCAAAACAACTGAGTACATTCAATGCAAAATTAAGTTTGAAATTAAAGGCCTTAAAGTGTGGTAAATTTCGGCGTGGTATATTTCTGTACTTCAACAGTGATTTATTCTACGATTGCATCAAAGCTGCAGTGCAACAATGCAACTCTTTCTGAAAAATGCAATCTGGATGTATTAATTCATCATTACAATTATAATAGGAAGATCAAAGAAATTCAGTATAAATTTTTTGTCTTTGAAAAATGGGTCTCAGAATGGCCAGCATGAACTCTTCTCAAATCTGAGTTTTCAGAAATGAGAAATTAAAAAAACTATTCCAAGAAATATTAGTTCTTAGTAAATCATATATTTCTATTTTAATCATTAAAAGGCTGAGTACATAACTTTTCAAAAATTCCACTTAAAGTAAAAATGGAAACACCTCATTAAAGATTACTGCTGTTTGCCTTCTGCTGCGATGACAAGCACTAGGCTTTTTAAATCTGCCCTTGTTTTTATAATGCAAAAATAAATATGCACTCAAGGCACAACATACTTTGCTGCTTAAATTTCAGAGCATACACAGAGAAGACTTATAGAAATAAGTGATATTTGATATTCAAGTTGAAAATTCTCTTAAGTGTTCTCAGATTTCCATGATTAAATTTTAATAAATTTATTATATAGCACATTGCACTGAAAGTACTATATTTCTACATGGTTGGGAATAATTTCAGGTTCCCTTGGACAGAATTTTGAGACTTCTTGAAAGCCTCAGAATTACCATTAAATTTCAATTTTTGCATTGAATTTTTTTTCTAAAAATTCAAACAAAAAGGTATAGAGTTAATGTGGAGAGGGGTGAGTACAGACCTTCCAAAATGTTCACAGTATATATACTTGACCACCCACCCCAGCTTTCATCATGCAATACACACTAACAGATTTCACTACTCAATCCTCTATATTCTTGCCAGTTGTGAAGTTACTAAAAAGTATACCATGAGATTAATCAGTAATGATTTAGGACAGCAGAACATATAGTACAGTTCAGGACTTCAAGATACTATTCTGAGTCTATACTGTACTGTAGTCATTTTAGTTAACAAATATTAATTTTTTAAGTAAAAAAGGCTGCTGCACATGCTTAGAGCTCATGGTTAAAGTTCAGGCAAATTACACTGCAACATCAGCAATCTTAGTAGATGTCTATTTGACTACATATTGCAAGAAGCCTCATTTAATCCTACATTTAGCTTCTTTCCCTCATGAAATTCAGACCAGGTATCTTGTAAAATTTACTCAGTCTTTTTCAAAAGACTGATTTGAAGTAACATCTTAAATGCTCAATCTGACTTCTTCTAAGTTCTCTTCACTCCGAATTCATCTGAGTTGTTGCCATTCCACTCATCTTACACAGAAATAGTCTCATCCCCTTGCCCAGACCCTTCAGAAGCAAAAACCAAAAAAACTGGCATCCTGGGGCTATGAGAATTTAAAAAATTATCTTAATGAAATCTTCTTAAAATTGTATATGATAAACAAGTATCTCAACACAGGATTTGTTTACCTTTTAAGGTATTAACCTTATTAAAAAGAATGCAAAGACACGTTTCTGACCAAAAAGTCAATAAACCTATAAGTGGTTTCCAGCTGCATTGTCGCAAGAGACATCAAAGGAAACGAGACAGGTTCCTTTGCAGGTGTCGTGGGTTCTCTCTTTATTGTGGGATGAGCTCCTCTTTTATACAGAAAGTCAGAGGCCAGTTTGATTGGTAATACAAAAGGTAAACCTT
>VZUI01004083.1:5000-15679 GCA_013401135.1 Cettia cetti
TCTTCTGAGCCTTCGATGGCAACACAGCTGCTTCAACATGAGGAACTGAAGGAGTGAACATGCACTTAGTCCCTCTGGCAAAGGAAAAGCAAACTAAAAAACATTATAATCTTTTTGGTATTAAAAAAAAAAAACCACAAACAACCTTTCTTCCTTTCTATCTTGTAACACATAACCCCCAAAATCAATAATGCAGAGGCACTGTTTAAAAAAAAAAAAAAAAAAAAAAAAAAAAAGAAAAGAAACACTACAAGATGCTCCAGTCAAAACATTTCTTAACTGGCTCCAGAGGGGCAGAATCATTCCTCGTCCTTTTCAGCTGGAGCAGCTCCGACCAAGAGGTGAGGTTTCATCCATGGTAGGGAAGCAAAGCTGGGGGAAAAAAAAGGAGTGGAAAAGGCATTTCAAGGTTGAAACGTCTGTGCAGCTGATTCCTTTGAGACAGGCAGAAAGCAATCAGTCAGGAACTTTTGCATGGATTGTATTTTTGACAGAGCACAACTGATTTCAATACTGGACTGCTGGTTTGCTCTGCAAATAATTATTGTATATATATAAGCCCACTCATAGGGAATTTATTTCTTTCGTGATAAATTGTGGGATAATCCTGTATATTTGAGGACAAATCTGTACAGCCTGACCCTGGGAGAAGCAGGACCTTTTCCATGGTTTCCCATGAGTTAGCTTTTCATGGGCATTGACTTAGAGGGGGAATCCATTTTACCTCCTTGAGGAGGATGATGGTGATTCCTCTCTCACCTTTCCTCCCTGATCTCGCTTCTGTTAATTCTTTTTTGCTTGAAAAAAATTTTAGTAGCGATTGGATAACACAGCTAAACATGTAAATCCATAGCTGCTAGTAAATAGTAGAAATATTAAAATCTGGGGGAAAAACCCCAAAGCAACTCCACACACTCCTTTATTTTTCTGCAGCTCAGATGATTTGGACTATACAAGACTTTGTTTTTCCACCTGGAAATAAATACAGCACTGGACTGCACAGTCTGAGTTTTTAAACGTGAAAATTATGACCATTAAATCTGTGATTTGAGAATGTGTCAGCAGAAAGCAGAAAATGATATGGATACATTCTGCAGGTTACTGCCTTAGGGTCAATTGAAACAAGCAGATCTATGGGGCACAGCAGTGCAAGGAGCAAGCAATTGCAGGTGCAAATATGCCTGGGGCTTGTCTAACTTCCATTAAAATAAAAAGTTTGATAGCACTAATCGTTTCTGTCCCTTTGCATTTTAAACAGCCACTGGCATTGCCTCAGCCCTTTAACTGTGTGCTGGCAGAATTGTGAGCTTGCTGGGAGAAGACATCAGGAGGGCTGATAAAAGGTAGGAAAAAAAGCAGAGGTGCAAACTTGCATTTCCAAGAGAAAGGGTCCAAATGAATATCCAGAGGTCAAAACTGGAACAATGCCAAGCCTCTGAGTTTGCACCAGTAACAAATACCTGGCTCCCAGCACTTCCAATTCTTGTGAAGGAAATGTTGAGATGTTGGCGTGCCCATCTGGGCCGAAAGGCTCAAAAACACATCTGAGAAACCACAAAGTGTCTAAGTGGGCTCTGAGAGAGGAGCAAGGTTGGCTGCAGTGCTGGATTTTACCCTTCTCCCCAGCAGCCTGCCCCTGCTTTTTGTCTCATGTCACCACAGAGGCCAAATATCACAGCAGTGGACAGGAACGTGCCTGCACCTGGGAGCCCCACCCCTTCTGCTGTGCTTCCTTGTCTGCACCTCCACTGATGCCTTCAGGTCTGTCTGTGGTGTTCTGCTGGTAGAGGGATAAAGGCAGAGGAATTTCCTGAAGACAGAAAAAAATCTGCTAAAGCAAAGTCTGCCACAGTTTGGTTTTTTAAAGTCCTTATTTAACTGACTGGCTTGTTCAAAGGCAAGTCATGCTCTAAGACTTATACTCTAAAACTAGTAAAAGCCCAATTTCTCTTTTTTTTATGTTTGTGCTTCATTTTTGAATGGAAGTTCTTGCTGGGCTCCTCTGCTGCTTGTAGAAATAAGTTATTTTGCTATTCACAGATGTGTGGGGGTTAGTGACACCTAATGGGTTGAAGTGTTATTGGAGAGCAAGATATGTGGATGCAGCAGGGAAGCCTCCAGAAAGACCAATTTTCAATGTCTTTAAGAGAAATCAGGGGCCATGATAGATTATCAGAGGAAGTTTTCAGCTCTCAAATTTTACATTCAAATTTTGGCTTTGTGGTGTTGAGGGAAATCCAGTGTGCCATGGCTTGAGATGGCTTCCAAGTTATTTAGAGACCTTCTGTGGCACTCTGAATGCTTTGACCAGCTAAAAGGATTAGCCAGGGCTGTGGCAAATGATGTAAAATGGCAGAGGGCTGCCTCCTGCTACCCATTATTCTTCCCAGAGGTAAAATCTTCTCTCTGCTGCTGCCACCAGCAGCACCTCTTTTGATTTTAGTGAGAATTAACCTGATTTTTATGGGCCTTGTGTATGATCAGAGATGTGTCCAAATGTCTCTGTAATGGAAAGATTTTTGGTCTGAGTTAGTTAATGGGTTGTGGACAATAACAAGGACAGAGCAAATACCAAAGTCCTGATTTGCCAGGTTGAGGCTTGGGTGAGAATGAAATGTGAATATAGTAGGAAAAATTGAATTAGGAAGAAAAATAGGAAAAATTAAACTGGCTAATTTTTTTTTTCAGGGAGATAGCAGAAGTTCTTCTGGGTGATGCTGTGGGTAATACTTTCCTGCCAGAACTAAATCACCTCTTTGGGCAAGGTAGAGCCTGGTGAAAGAGCACATGAAAAAGACTTGCTGTACTGGTCACTCATGTTCTCTCTCCATCAGAACCAAAACCTGTTTGCTCCCAGAGGCCTTTGTCCATAGTAGGTTGGACACAAAAGATACACTAAAGTTATGGCATGGGCTGGATTTGGTTTGGTTTTTTTTGCCAGGGACTGTAAGGAAGCACAGTCATGGCAGGGCTAAAGGTATCATCTTTTTAAATTACAGCTGCAACATTTTCTTCCTTGTGAATTTAGCCTGAAATATCTGCTCTCTTTCAGGTCTTTCAGATCACATCTCATCCGCTTCTGTTTTGTGTAACCAACCAATTAATAATGGCTTGAGAAGCAGGCAGGCAAAATTGGCACACGCTTTGCTGAAGAATAAACGTGAACGTGAAAATAAATTGTAGAGATTGTAATTGTTTTCCTTGCCTCATTCTTTCTCACTGAATTAGTCCTTGCAGAAACTCAGGGAAGAATATTCTGGATCAGACCAATGCTCTTGTCTAGCCAAGTGTCTTTCTCTGACAGGGGCTATTGAAAGGTGGTTTGGAACTGTGATAAGAAAAAGTAAAGGCAGAGCAATCTTTTCCCCAGGACTTTCCCATCAATTAGAGATTTTAGACAATTCCTAAGCTATAATTTGTATATTTTACTGTTCTCCTGCTTTGGTATTTCATATGCTCAGTTGGCACTATTGAAAAATCCCCCAATTACTACCCTCACATATCCTGTGAGGTAGAAAAGTGGTATATTATCTCCAGATTATGGATTTTGAACTGAGGAGCTGAAAGGCCTGAAATGCCACCATCTAAAAATAGATTAGAGCTGTTACACTTCATTAGCACAATAAAAACTTTGCACCAAATTGATACCCAGCCTGCCCTTAAAAATCCAACCTCTCTATAAACTCCCTGTTACAATGCTGCACGAGGAGGCAAGGGTGAGTGCAGCCCTGAAATTTTATGGCTCTTCTGTGTTGCTTCCCTCTCAGTAAATGCCAGACACATGATGATCCTGTGTGTTATGGCTTCAGTTACACAGAGCTGCTTCCAGATGACTTTCAAAGCTCCAAGATCAGGATCTTCCAGATTTTTCAGCTGCCCATAAGAGACATGGCAAAAGCAATTCCCACATTTTAAGAGGACTTTGAGGGGAAGTGAGAGATAAAGCCTGTTGCAATGCTACCAAAATAAACTGGGATGGGAGGCCAAAGGAATTTTCCTTTCTGCTACAGTGTTAGTTGTATTTTATCACTTATATGGTGACTGAGAGATGTAGGAACAGATGTGAGTCTGTCATTCTAAATTGAAGGCATTTTTAGGCCTTTATCAGCTTTTTCTTTATTTTTTATTAATATGCACTCATTGTCACAAAGCTACTGTACTCCAGAAAGGCATTGTGTACAAGGAGTACTGCTCTGCTTCTACTTGAACAAAAAAGAACCCCAATCAAATTACTTTTATAGCTATTGGTACATTATTTTTGTTCTCAGCCCATGTGTTTGGTTAGCATTGGGACATCTGATTTGGATACCTGGATCTTATGCTGCAGTTGTGAATAACTAACAAAACTGTTTACTATGTACCTAAAAGTTCTTATAATGTAACTAACTCCAAGAGTTAGGAGACTTATATTGGTTTTTCCTTATTCTGTTCATCCAGAAAGCTGGTTCCAATACTGGCAGTGTATTGACTGGATGCCACTGACAGTAGTTTTATGTCCTTGATATAAAAAAAGGTGTAAACAAATGTTGTATATTTTGAATAAGAAATAAAGTGCTTAGAAATACTTACGGGTGACATAGGGAAACACCTAAGTTTCCTGGAAGCAGAAAAATGTTAAAAATCTGGTCTTCATTTCCAGATCTGTGTATTCAGATGAAAAAATAGATATGAACTACTTTTGTCTTTGGCTTAACAGTTTACTGATAGGGTTTTTTATACCCATTATTTTATATATGTGTCTCCTCATAAAAGCTCCACTCTTGGGAAGAACGTAAAGAAAAATAATCTAATTTTACTTTGCTGTAGACTGTAGGTAGAAAGACTGCTTTTCCACGTTGGAGTTTAGAGATTTTTTTGTGAAAGGAACACAGTTTTGTCTGTGACAAACAAGTCCAACCTGGATCCCAGCAGGATACAAAGAGAAATCCATTGGTTGTACTACCCTTGCTGCTTCTTTCTCTTTTCCCTGCCAACTCATTCGTTTACATATTTTATATAAAATGAAATTCGAAGTTTATGGCAAGATTTACATCCTGATATCCTCATCTTGGCATCTATGGAAAGATAGTGCTGGGACAGGGAAACAAATTTGTCATCTCCTTACCTTCTAATTTGGATTAAAGCCACCTCTAACTGGTTGGCCTTCCAGTGTGCCTCTTGCTTATTATTTCTCTGTGGCACAGCCCATCCCTTTGCTAAATGTAAATTGTTCTTGGCTAGTTTTTCAAAGTAATTTGACAACGTGGTTTCATTTTGCTCTAACATAATCTAGATATTCTTTCCCTGTTGTGGGACAAAGGGATTGTGAAGAAACTATTACACAGAATTTCCTAGCAATTTTCTCCTGTCTTACAGTACCTATCATATTTTGCTTAACTATAGCAATCTTCCCAGGTTCAAATGCTCTGCTTAGATGTGTTTAGGGTTTACATGAACTGGATGGATTTCATGCATTTGATGAGACCTTGCTTAGAATACTAATGTTATGTGCTTTACAATAATGCAGAGGATCCCAATTTGGTTTTGATTGCAATAAACTGGAGTCAAACGTGCAAACCTTTGCTAATTTAAGTTGATTTTACCTTTATCGTTTTGCATATTGCATGATCTAGAGCCACACAAACAAAAGCTTGTTTGGACTTACCATGCTTTCCTTTTCAGAAAACAGAATTCTTTTTAATTAAAAACACTTTAAAAAAATCAGTATGTGTAATTGCTAACACCTGCTATGTGTTACTAACAGATGTTTCTTACTTACCTAAGGGAACTGTTATAATTACACTATACGCTTATTGGAATGGCATTTAACCAAGATAGTTTAGGAACTTTAGGTGGTGACTTTGTGTTCTTTCATTCATCTTTCCTTTAAAAAAAAAAATGCAAAAGGTTGCCAAACAACAACCAGGCCTCCTCGTTCACCTCCTCAGCTCATGTTCACCAAACACAGCTCAGCACAATGGAACTCTGGACGTTCAGCCTCTCCTTGGAGGAGGATTTTGGATTTGTTGCATTTCCCTGGAGCCTGGGATGGGAGTGGGGTTTGGGGAAGGCAGAAGATGGACCTTGAGCAGCCCACCTAACCTCTCTGTTTCTGTGCTCTTTGCTGTGGAATGCTGGCAGTGTGGCCTCTGCACGATAACCACTTTGGTTGGAAAAGGTCTCTAAGATCATTGAGTCAAACCCTTAACTCTGCACTGCTCAGCCCACCCCTGAACCATGTCCTAAAAGCCACAAACCCCTCCAGGGATGGTGGACAGCTTCTTCCAGTGCTCGACAACCCCTTTTTTCAGTGGAAAAATGTTTCCAATCTATACCTCCCCTGGCCCAACTTGATGCCATTTCCTCTTGTCCTGTTGCTCTTCACTTGGGAGAAGAGACCGACAGCCAGGGAGGAGGGAGGCCCAAACCACCAGTGTTTTCCCAGGGTTTTGAGATTTTGGGGTTGGATTAGAGGTCAGCAGGGCCAGCTCTGGGTGTTGTCCTGCCTCCAGGGCCGTGCAGTGCAGGCAGGCTGCCACCGTGGCTGCTGCAGAGCTCTGCACTCCTGCACCTTCCGACTCGGCTGCAGAGCCAGGCCCTCCGTGTTCCCCCTCTGCATCTTCATTTATGAAACTAATCACACAATTACCTGCAGGCATGTGTTAAATATGACACTGGTCTCTGCAAAATAATGGGCCAATTGCAAACAATGAATAAAGAGAGGCAGCTCCATTTATAACTGCTGTTTCAACAGAGCTGTGTTGTAATCAAAGTGATCTGAGGGTGACTCATTAATTAATTGATGTTCTTTTTTATTATGTGCTATTGAGTTAATGAGTAATTTGTGCTAGATAACTCTCTGAACACACTGATTACGTGAGATATTTTCTGGGGCTTTCATATCAATGACATGCTGAATAGGTGGAAGATGGTATTTGCTTATGTATACTCATTATTAGCAGGTTCAGGATGAATATAAATCAGCAGAAGGGCATTTTAAAAGGTATTAGATACATGCAGCTCTTACTTTAATGCTTTAAACAGATAGTCTTCAGGTTTTAATGCCTTAAATAGTATTAAAATCACTTCCATTATAATACTTCTATCACCCACAATTGGCAGCTTTTAGAAAGGTGCCTACACAAAGGATTTTTACTGGGAGCATGTTTGTGCTAATGGCCTATTACCTTGCACATATTGTATTTTGGTTTCCTTTTGCAAGGTACTGAGCAGTAAACAGGTTTGGTCTGCATCATTGGCCTGAAGTAGGAGGAATGTGTTAAATGAATATGTAATTGGCTTTTTTTATCCAAAGTGGTATTTAAAGGAATAGAAACACTGTTCTTATATACAGTACACACTTTGCTTTGTGTAGCTTGACTTGTTAAAGCTTTTGCTTTATTGAAACCACAACATCTCCAATGCCATAGGAGTTTTTTTTATTCATTGAACAACAAATGGCTAAATTGATAATTTAGTCTGACAACAGCAGCACAGTGGAAGCTTTCAGAAAAATCAGCTAAATGTATAAAATTATACCCAGCAATCACTACAGACCTTCATTTTTGACAAGATTTGTTCTAGGTACAGATGACTGTAAACTACCTACTGCTGAGAAAATTATAAGAAGCTGCTGCATATTACGTTGAAAAAAGCCTTTAAAGTACTTTAAAATCTATACAGTCAAAACCTTGCCACAGTCCCTGTTTGTTTCTTTTTCCCAGTCTCCCTTCTCACTGACCACTTCTCAATTTATCTTCCCCAAGTCATTTTATGTGTAGGCAATTAGGAACATTTGAGGGCTTGCTGGATGATTTTCCTTTATTTACATTACGCGAGCAAAAAATTTGAACATTTTTGGGAGGATAGGAAAACATGACAGTGTGCTTAAAAAAACCACCAAACAACCCAGAAGATAGAAAAAACACAATCATGAAATAGATCAACTTTTAGCCCTGGTCACTGTTTCTGCCAAATCCAGGCTGTCTTGATCCATCACCAGTTGTGGCAGATAACAGACACAGCAGGTTACAGTTGTCAGAGGGGCTTTTTACAGCTGAAAATCAAGGTTTGATAATTTTTAGTTTTCCACATGGCTCAACACCAGCCATCTAAGCAGATTGTAATACTTTTTTTTTTTTTTTTAATTATTCCTATTCCTATTTTTGTCTGGCTAAGCTTCACGATGTGTACAGATAAAGATGGGAGGCGCAAGGGGAAGCATTCCTGCCTGGCAAATACACTGAGTAAGGATCACTAGCAGAGTGCTTTGCTGGATGCAGACAGCATGTTGACACACACAGTGATGGAGAAGGAGAACCAAGGGAGATAACAAAAAGCAACCCAAAGGAATGGTCTAGGCCTGTGTCAAAATGATCCCTAAAGTGGCCTGGCAAGATAATCTCGCTCCAGTATTGACTTATGATGATATATTTTATTGGAGCTGGAAATGTTTCCATTAAATATTTCAACTCTCAGTCATTATTTTAACAGCCAGGCAAGACGGAAGTTTGAAATACAGGAAAATGTGTAATTGATCTTTGACCTACATCAAATCTAAATTTATTCTGTATCCTCTACATACAAATTTTAGATATGTATATGAATAAGATAGATGAGCATAAAGTGCTCAAAAGCAGTGCCATACTATGGTGCACTGCAAATACATCCATATTTCTTTATCCTTGCATCAATTAAGAGTGATAGAATGGTGGGACTATTTTTTTTTTTTCTTTCTCCACAGCAGGACCACCTTCCTCTTCCATACTTTGAGCCTATGTCCCAAAATGCACACATGAGCAGCATAGCATGTAGTAATGAGCCACTCTCTTCCCATTCCCCTCTCTTCCATAAAGAGCTGAGCAGGGGCTCTTTGTGGGAATGAGAGATTCCTTGAGCATTTACAGCACATTTGGTGTTAAGTTGCCATCATCCCCAGCCAAGCCTTCCTCAGGCTAAGCTGCTTTTGGTGCTTTCCTGCCTCAGATCCGTGGTTACCTCCTGGGAATGCTCTGCTCCTCCCAGGATGTCCTGATGCTGCTTCTAACACGGCTCTTGGTTTTCTGAAGAGCCAAAAATGCTTTACAAAAGCACTGTATCCATTAGCCCCATTTGACAGATGGGGACAACTGAGGCACAGAGAGGTTGAGTGACTTGCCCAAGCTTACAGGGAGTCAAAGACAGAGTCAAGGACCCTTCTTTCCTATTCTCCAGGTTTATTTCTGAACAAGGGGATTTCTATCTGTTCTGCAGCCCACTACTGGAAAGCAGAAGAGAGATCTGATTTCTAATGGATAAGACCCAAGAGGGGCTGGAGGAGAAAATTGAAATTGGGCTCCAAACAGGATAACATGATCCTTCCCTTTCTGTCCATCCTGACCTTCATGGAAAGGACAGCTTGTTTATTGCACTGAAGTAGGTCTGTGAGAGCCTAATAGTACCTCTGACACCAGCTGCTTCGTTATCCCAAAGACATTAAGGGACTGTGGAAGGGAGTGGAGGAGACACTTGTGCTCAAGGTTAGAAAGGAAGATAGTCCACAAAAGAGGGCTAAATTTAATTTGAAAAACTATGTGGAGCTATTTCTTCTAATTAACAAGAACAGCCTGAGGAGTTGTTGCATTTCTTACTAGTCCTGTATGAGTCAGAGTCAAGTTTTGTGAGCCATGCTTATTTTCAAAAGGGTTCACAGCCAGAAAAAAACCCCCACAGTGTAACAACAGTCATTAAAACTAAATATCTATTTCTAAGTCAAGCCACTGTGCAGTGTGCTCTTACCATACACTTAAGGAATTTCCCCACTGCATTAGGAAGTTTCTTTGACCATCCCCAGCAAAAACATGCTGAAATTGCAACAGGACAGGAAGAGAAGGGAAGGACAGCAGTCAGCTTGAGCAGAGACATGGGTTCATACTTGAAATAAAAACAAGAGCTTAGCTTCATCACAACATAGGGTATAGCGGGTTTCTTGGTTTTTTTTTTTTTTTTTTTTTTCTTTTTTCCTTCTTAATGGTGTTTTGTTGTTTGTTTGTTTTTAATACAGGTTGTTTTCCCAGTGAGCTAGATTACAGTGGCAAACAGACAAGACATAAATATGCATTTAACAACTTTTTAAACATTCATCCAGCTTTCCTTTGCCAAACACCTGTAAGCTCTGTCAGGGGCGTGAGCACTTAGGGACGTCCTGCTGATGCAATAGCTTCATGGCTTTAAAAACAGAGGTCCACCTCTCCTAGAAAAAGGACTGATTGCCAACAGGAGCCGTCAGCAGCGATTCCACCTCTGTCAAAAGGATTTTAATTGCCAGTATTGATGGGACAAACCTGTAGGATGTTGGCATGGACAGCAAGGTACCTGTGCAGTCGAGTGTGGTAGCTCTCGCTGCCTATTGCAAAGTTTTGTCCCATCCACATCAGCATTTAAATTACCTTCAGCATTGGCTGAGGTGGGTAATTAGCAACCAGTCACTCTCCAGTGTCAGCTCAGGGTCATTTCTTTAATGTAAATAGACCCTCAGAGGGGGCTGTTTACAGTGCCTTCTACTTTCACTTTTTTTTCCAGGGTTTGTTGAGGACGCAGCCCCAGAAAACGTTAGGGTTAAGCCCTGATGAAAAATAAAAAAAAAAAGAAAAGAAAAAGTAAAAAAAAAAAAAAAAAAAAAAAAAAAAAAAAAAAAAAAAAAAAAAAAAAAAAAAAAAAAA
>VZUI01004088.1:0-45280 GCA_013401135.1 Cettia cetti
CGGGCGGGCTGCGGGACGGCGCGGCTGCTCCGCCGGCTCTCCCAGGGGCGGAGGGGACGGGCGGGGAGGGGACGGCAGGGGGGCGGCGGGCGGAGCGGGGAGCGGGAGAAAGACGAGCCCTGAAAGTTGCCGAGAAAACTCGGCGGAAATTCGTACTTCCCACACTGTGCCCTGGGGGACCGGAGGATCGGATGGAGCGGGGGAGAGGGAGGACGGCGCGGCGGGGGGGGGGCGGGGGGAGGAAGCCCGCGGCCGGTCCTGGCTCGGCTCAGCTCCGGCAGCGAGCAGGGGCGCAGAGTGGGAAAGTAGGAATTGGAACCGGCTGTGGCTGCCTCCCAGCCACATGGGTTGCAGATAGAGCTGCTCATCGGGGAGGGGGAAGGGAACAGAAGTAAACTAGACGTCCTCTGCCCGCCCCATCTCTTTTTTTTTTTTTTTTTCATTTTCCTTGTATTTAGAAACCTGCCAAAAGCAATAGTTACGGTTTACCACGGATGGAGGACTTTTCTTTGTGTTGAGCAAACGGCAATCGGAGCACTCAACCTCCTGTAGCGCATAAGAGAATGAATTTCCATTCTTTGCCGCACCGTCCTGGCCAGTAGGTTCCCGGCAATGCAGCCAGTGAGGATGCAATTGGACATGGCTCCAGTTCCATGAGAGGCTCGTCAGAATGATCCAGATATTCTTCAAAAATTCCCGTTTTAAAGATTCTTCCTGCTCAACAACACACAGATTCAGAGCAAAAGGATGGTGTTGCAAAACATACTGAAAACGAAACATAATGGGTACCCATCCTTTCAATGACTTGCCTTTCCCATTAGCATTTTTTTTGTTTTTCTAAGGCGTCACCAATCAAGTAAAAAAGTACCTAAGGGCAGGAGGAAATGCCTAAATACCTAGGTATATAAGATATCCAAGGATGATGAGGGAAAGAAGGTGATGACCAGACTACTGTGTTGCAAATTTAACAAATATGTTGGAAACTTAGCACATGAAGTTGTATGCAACTGCACACACTTAGAATATATTTCAGGACTAAAGCTGTGTGCTTTAAGAAGCCCTTCTGTCTCTTACCAAAAGGCCGAATTTAGATAGCTTTTGTGGGAGCTTTGTGTTAGTGGTGGTGTCAACACTAGCAGGTAGCATGAGTGGCACTTTGTGGTGAGGCCCTCTTGTCTGCTTTCCTGTTACTTTGATCTAACTCTGATTTGATCCTGAAAAAACCTTGCCATCCAAAAGGCCTGTACTTAGCTTACCTTGTTTTGAATTTGTGTCCTAAATTGTTGGTATTTTCTGAATGTGGACTCAAGAGGCTTGTTTACATCTTGAATGAATTAGAAGGTTTCTGTTCAAATTATTTGTAACTGCTGTATTTTGAACATGCTTGATTAGTAAGATTTTTTTTCGTGAAATCAGTCTGAATAAGTTTCACAAAAAGAACTTTTTATTCGTTTTTCAGGTTACTCAGAAACCCATCCAGCATTTATTCATTATTTGAATGAGCATGGGTTAAGAATCTAGACTTTTTATCTCAGTCTCTTCCTTATTGATTATTTTTTCACTTTTCAGCTTTTTCTTTTCAATACATCACATCATGTCTAATATTCAGGACAAAGTAGAGATACAATTTTCACCTGCAAAGATTCCATGTTTCTTTCCTCATTTTTGAAGCCCCTGTGGTTCAGGGAAAGGCATCCTGGCCTGAAAGTTTTTCTTCATTCTGAGCAAAGAGTAACTGACTAGTGACACATTTGCTTAACTGGTGGGTACTTTAAATAGTGGAATTTTAGAAAACCATTAAACCATTCTATAAAATGGTATGCTTATTTTCTGTTCCTTTGGGTTACTCTTTTGAAACATGGTTAAGCTTATAAGGGCAATTTATTAACTGTTCTTCCTGTAGAAGCACCATAGATGTTTTTCTACTCATATGTCATTGCAAATACTAAAAGTTTAAGTCAGATTTTGTCTTATGTATTGCTTTTGATTTATGCCTTCTGAAACTTAGCCAGTATGATTATTTTCACTATGTTTAGGGAATTATAAGTGGCAGGAATTAAAAAAAAAATGAACTAGTGATTCTTAGGAAGACAATTCATCACACACTTGTTCTCACACTGTAAATATTTTATACCAGAAACAAAATAAACAATTGCAGTGGATTTTTCTGGTTTTTTTTAAACATTATTTTATTGATTTAAGTTGGAAGTTTAACATCCAAAATACGTTAGAAACACTGTAGTTCTGAACTGCAAGAACTGTATTTCTTGTTTTCTTACTCAAGCACACAATAAAATTTTAATGCATGATTGAGAAGTAGTAATCTTTTTATACCCTGACCTGAAAAAGCATCAATCCACCAATGAAAAAACTGGGTAGAGAGAGAATTAGAAGTAACCTATTCTTAAAAGCTTCAAAGGTTACCTTAAAACATACCTTCATGGTTAAGATTTGAAGTCTGAGGACTTTGAAGGGCCGAGACAAAATAGCAAGATCAGAAATACCATCTTTCCATTAAGACATATCTATTCCTATGATAATTATGAGGGAACTGACCTTAAATAAGGTGTTGTTTCATGGCTAAATGGTAACCATATGTTTGTTATACCTAATACCTCTGATTTTCTTTTTTTGGTTTGGTGGGTTTTTGGTTTTTTTTCAGGAGATTTTTTTAGGCGCTGGTGAGAGGACTGCTGATTGAAAGTGAACACGTGTTTGTAGGCAGAATGCAAAATGGAGTGAAATAAACAGGATGCTCAATGTAGCCTATCCCGGCATATACTGATTGTGGCAATGCCCACATGAGAAACTTCCATTAAATAAACTTAATCTTTCTTGAGTCCAGAATAAGAGAACTGGTGCTAAACTGGCAAGTTCAAGGACTGGTATCTGATAGATTTATGCAGTTGCCAGGAATGGTAACTAGTTATCTGGAGCTAAATCTCAAAAGAGGAATATTTTCATTCATCTATACAATTTTTTCTGCCCACTGCATATCACAAATGTTCTCATCTGAACTTGTAAAAAATGTTTCTAGAAGTGTCAGCTTTGAATTTTCTCACCAAACTAACTGGCTTCATAGAAACTTTATTCAACCTTAGTGTCAGAGTTCCCCTTTAAAATGAATAAAAGTTTCTGTAAGTCGATTTTTCAGTGCATTTAGTTGGTTACAATATAAGAACTTAATTTGAAGTTATTTGACTTACACCATCATAGGAAGTTTTTGTATACAGCATTACTTCATGAGCCAAACCAAGTTCCCCTGAAGTTAGAACAAAGAAAAATTAAGATACTCCACCATTCCTGTTTTCTAGCTGATGAAATGTCACTGTATAGATCTTTATTTTATAGTTATTTTTATTATTAAAAGAGATAAAAATCTTGAAGAGCATTGTGAAGTATTATCACAACTGGTTCATACACCATCTTTATTAGTGGCTCTTACAGCCCATGGATTAAAACATCTAAGTGGTCACCTGTTTTTTGATATTTCTTACGTCAGTGGAATATATATATATGTAATGCAAATACTGTAGTGTATGAAAAATAGGAGAATTCTATTGCCAAAAGTGCCATTTTTTTTTCTTCAGAATTGCAGAAACAGTTCACCTGTATTGTGTAATTTAGGTTGGTTGTGCTTACTGTAAATAATTAAAATTTTAATGAACCTTTTCCTGATACCATGGTTTGTGTGTAATGAAATGTCACTAGTCACATCCATTTCTTCAGGAATAAAGCATGACTCCCTGGCCAGCAGTTAATATTACATGCCTGTTCAGCTCCACAGGATGAAATCTACCAGATGTTTTATAGATATCTGTTCCTATCAACCATAGAAGTCTGTGGCCTACAAAACTCTGCTGCAAGTATCTTCAATCTTTTCAGAATAAACATCTGAGTAAAGTATTTGTGGTTTTTTGACATGATACTAGTCTAGACCTGCATTTACCATTGTGTGCGTGCTTTGTCAAGCAATCAAACCTCACTGGATTTCGTATAGTGTAGGATGTGCCTCTTTGACTTCCTCTGGGCAGGTGGTTCCAGGACTTCGTGTGTAATTGTGCTGATTGCAGCAATTGCTTCCTTTGTGCATGTCAGTTTACCTACTGAATAATTTCAAATCTGTTTTTTGTAGTTTCCCTGCCTAAACTGAAACTGAAACCGGTGTGAAACCAGCTGTAGCTATATCCACAGATACACTGTATTCACATGTTCTCTTTTCAAGTGAAAATCATCTAGCTCAATCTATACAGTTAAATCCAAATCAAGCAGTGGATGATGTTGCTGTAGTATCAGTATTTCATGACAATAAATGGAGAGTTGGGTGTCTGTGTTCTTCTGTGCAGTGATGTCTGCCAGTATGTATCACTTACAGAGGTGAGGTTCACTGAATCATACTTGCAAAAGTCTAATCAATTATTTAGCTGACATACTTGGCTTTATCCAACACTTCTTTCCAGAGGGAGAAACTCCTTAATGGAAGTACATACTTTTTGCATGGTTCAGCCTCTGTGACAGTAAGAGAGAGCCTTACTTTTGTCATGATTAGAGTGTTGTAATTTATGTAAAACAAATGCATATGTAGCTTATGCAGGGCCAATTAGCTGTTGCAGTGTCTGCAGTTCTTTCACATGGTTATCTATCTGTTTATATATCCAATCTTTGCAGTATTGTTAGTCCAGTTTTTCCATAATGGGGTAACAAATCAGGCAAGTGTTCTTGCAAACATTTTCATCTTCTCTTTCCCCATAAAAGGGTATACGTGCTTATGGAAATCTCTTTCATAGTGGTTAATGCCCCTGACATGATTTAGTGTGATAGATGCTCTATTCTGTTCCTATCATCCCATAATTTGGAGAGTGTAACAGAAAAAACCTAAACAAAATGCCACTTAGACTAATGTTTCTATTAATAACTGGTAAAACATGTTCTGGTAGATATACAGAAGAATAGAAAACACTCACTGTTTGATGCAATTTTCCTGTATCAGGTTAGAAGGGATTGCTCCGTGCCTTTCAGTCCAGCCTTCCAACTAGATCTGGTTGCTCAGGGCTCAGAAAACTCTCCAAGGATGGAGGATCATGGTGTCTCCCATTAGCTAGCTGAAGACAGAAGAGCTCTCTTACAGCTAAACAAGTCCTTTTCTTTAAGTCACTCCTCATACTCTGGGGAGCTGCAGCCTCATAACTATTTGTGGGCCACCACTATAATTTCTTCTGTAGAACAACACTGTCGTTCTTGTATTCCTGAGTGTCAGGAAGGATCATTCTTGTGCTTTGATAATGCTGCCCTTGAAAATCAGCCAGGGCTTCTTGGCCCTGTTCTCCCTCATGGCAGTATTCCACGTGTCCTACCATACAGGTCCCTGAACAAGGCAAGATCTGCTTCCTTGAAGGTCAGGATACCAATTTTTGAAATTTATCTTGCTCACTTGACTTGGGATTTTAAACTCCACAATACTGTCATCATTGCAGCTGAGGTTTCCCTCAACTTTCACAACCCCAACCAGTTCTTGCTTGTTTATGGAAGCAGGTGCCACAGAGCACCTACTTAGCTTGTCAGTTATCTGTATCAAAAAACTGTCATCAGTTTGTGCTCCCCACTCAAATAGTTTTAAATAATTGAAAACTATGTACTAGACCCTGAACTGGAGTGACTCAGCCTACCTTTGACATTGTTAGACCCATGTGCTTGTCTGTTTTCATAAATAAATATCTGGCGTCAAGTCCTAGATGACTTTTAAGAAACCATATAGCATGACAAAGTTTTGATTAGAAAGACTGACTGTGTAATCAGTTTTAGTCATGTGCTATCAAAATGTGTCATATGAGTTTGTTCACAGCCTTTTGAGAGATTATTTCAGCATTTTTTCCCTTTTGCTTATACAGGATGAATGAGAACATTCTGGTTCTAGTAGGCAATCTTCCAGTTTCTGATATAACTTCTTCTTATTTAGTATGCATTTCTTCCTGAGGGTCTAAATTACTCTTTAAGTAAAACAAAACAAAACAAAACAAAAACATAAAACCAAAAAACCCCAAAAACCCAACAAAACAAAAACCAAGAAAAAACCCTTTACTTATCTTTGGCATTTAGTGTTCTGATATTTATGGAGAGCCCAGTCCTGTCTCTTCAGGCTGTTTTGCTGTGATAAACAGTCCAAGCTGGTTTAAGCTGCCGTAGAGAGATAGGCTCTTGATTACCTTGATTCCCAGATGCCAATCTGTCTCATCTCTGTTTTAATTACTCTTTATTGGAGATGAGTGATAGAAATCTACACCAACTCCATGCGAAATCTGTTTACTGCCTGAAGAGAGTTTCATATGCTTAAAATTATGCTCTCTTTGAAATCACTTAAGGCCATTTCTTTCAACCCCCTTCACTATCTTGTACATTTTTTTGTCATATATAAACAGTGAAAACTAGATTTAATTGAAAAAATCTCTAAGAGTTTGTCACTTAGTACCACATTTTTTTCTCTATTTGGTGGTATGTGGTACCAAGAATCAGTTTTTAATGAATATGAGCAGTAAGGCAGAGCTATATAGCCCTTCCATCTTAAGCACTGAGCATTTATTATAAATTGACCTGCGGATATATGTGTATTTAGTGGGGGAAACATAAATATTTTGCCTTAACACTGTAGACAATGAGCCTCTGAAGCAGACACATACATATTTTTAATCCTGTATTGAGAGTTGTATTGTAAGCTGTGCAGCCACTTAATTTGTGCAAGAACCTTGATAAAGTGCTTGTAGAGTTTTTCAAAACATTTCTAATTAAAATGAGGGTACCTAGAATAATGAAGTGTAAACAAAACCATTGTGGACCTTACATTCTTTTATTTTTTATAAATATTTGCATTTTGATTGCTCAGTACTTAATACCACATGATGAAATGTGATATTCGATCAAAGCTGTTGCTCATGCTGTAGCTGAGACTTGTTTAAAATGGCTGATTTATTTGTAGTATTCCATTATACTCCATACTGTTGAGTTACATGTTACTTTAGCTGAATACATTCCAGTTAGCTCCAAATAAGAGTATATGATATTGTCTGGAATTGTGGACGAAAGAAAGTCTTGCTATGATATGTAGTTTAATGTATAGAGCTGGTGATGAAAGAGCTGTAAGAACACCTAACATAAATAAGAGGCTACTCTGTTATTCTCAGGGTCTGGGAACACATGGGCTAGATGACAATATTCTAAAGTGGGACTAAATATGTCTGGAAGACTTAAAACTGATCTGTGTTGGTAGTTGCTTTATTACTTGTCAGGTTTATCAGTTTTGTTTCTTCAAGGATTTATCCTCTGCTGTGCATTATTAACTGTCACTAAAAATCTGGATATAAAATGCTTATTTAATTTACTGGTGATTCTGCACAGAGGAGGAGCTGCAGATATTGGAGGGTAGGGTCAGAGATCACAATTAATTAAACAGTTAAATGATCTGAGGAAAAAGAGGTAATTCATAATCCCCAAAAAGGATGTGGTGAAGAGAGAAGGCAGGCAGGGAGAGCAATAAGGATGATGAGTGTTACAGCAGTTTTGGTAGTAGAAGAGGATATATAGACTGATTTAATGTGAATATCTGTAGTTTTCACCACTGTAAGTAGAAAGTCTTATCTTAAAAAAACATGCTGACAAGACAATAATTACTTTTATTTTTTGGGTGGTTAACTGAGGAACAGAGCTCAATAATTTTTGAATGCCTTAAATTGAGAGGCTCATCACCTGGTTTACAGTCATCATTTATGTGGTATTTAAATATTTAGTGTGTAGCTTCTGCTAACTGAACTTCCATCTTTAATTTAGAGGTCAGTCCTTTTGAAAATCAGAATTTCCAGATGTTTCAAATTATACAGCCATCAAATAAAGAACTCTAAAGTTGTGGGTTGATCTGTGATAGAGACAAAGATAGAAACTGGTACTCCATGGAAGTATTGGAGTATTTGGACTTAAAAAATGCTTTTTCTCCTTAACCCTTCCAGTCTGTACAATTTGACTCTCATGTCCTGCTCATAGCAAGCTCTTCAAGGCTTTGAATTTTCATGCTGCTGAGCCAAGATCCCTACTTCCTTCATAAAGAACTATGCAATACTTAATATCAGAATGTATGGAAATATATATGTACATAAATGGTGAAAAGTTTAAAGGGAACTTGAATTCCGAAATTTCTTAAGATGTTTAACGTTTAGAATGATAGAATATTTAAATATGATTTTTTAAAAATTAGTAATTGAAGTTCTTAACATTTGACATGCTCTTTAGTTCCTGGAGTACTATAATTCTTTTCATACATTATAAAAGATCTAGATAACTAAGTAACTCTTTTTGTTTTCCATATCAGAGCAATGCTGTCCTTTTTCCAGGTTTCACATGATAACTGAGATCTGGTTTGAAATTCACAGTCTTCTGAGAAGTCTGAAGTTACTTGGATAGTGGATTAGGGTTATATTCTAAAGTAAGGGGTTTTTTTGCATAAGAACTCTTACATATTTCTCATGTAGCACACTGGATTTATAATATTAATTTCTATAGTCATATAGTTTTTATCTCTTTAGCCTTGTACAATATGAATAATGTCAAAGAGTCTTGATAGGGCTTCTGCCTAGTCTTGTTTAATTAGTCATTGTAAAATCATAAAAAAAAATCCAGTTTCAGATTAATGCTGAATATTTAGATAGCTACATCAGCATTGTTCTAGCAGTGTCATTTTAGCTCACTTGTATTTTTTTCCACCTCCCCACCACTGTTTGTTTTACATCATGGGTAGGGGTTTTGCTCAAAATTAGGAAAACAAGCCTGTACCAAAATTAACATCCTGAAAGTAATAAAACTTAATAGAAACCACATTTGTGATGGACTTCTTGTTAACAGCAATCTATAGCATCACTGCAAATGTATCATGTTGCAGATAGATCGTTTTTAATGCAGGTTCAGAAACTTGGTTTCAGAGGAAGAGGAAGCAAATAGGGACAGAAAGAAGAACTACAACTTAAGCAGAGAATCTTGGAGATTTATATTTTTATGTTATTTTCAGGTTACTTGTTGAGGAATTGCATCATTCTGCTCTGCTGTTCTTACTGTAAATTGATTATTTGATTGTCCTTGGTATTTCATAAATATTTTTATATTGCAGTGAGTTCTTAATAGCTGACCTACTGGTGATTGTATAGGCCATGTGAAAGAAGAAAGTAAAGAGTAGTGCCATCAGGGAACTTGTGTAACACAACCCAGTACTGTCCAGTCTAAACATATGGAGACTGGTCTTTAAAAAAAATACTAATTTAGCTAGAATCTCAAATGAAACAATAGACTTATGCCTGTGGTATAACATACATGTACTTTTCTTAAGGGAAAGTGCAGTAAGCACAGAATATTTGATTTTTAATGATTTTTCTGCCTCAATGACTTCTCTGTTAAGCTGAATATACACTACATTTTGGGGCAGATCTTCAGTTGGTATTATTTGCAATACCGTTACAGGCTTTTGCTTACATGAGTTGAAGTGCTGGTACATCAGCATGCAGCATTTTTATTCAATCCTTCCTGTAAATATTTTAAAATTTTCATAACTTGGAGAGATTGAGTTATGTATGAGGCCAAATTACAATAAAAATTACATATATTCAACAAAATTAATTTTTTTTCCCCAATGTTAATATTAGGTAGTATGACCATTTTCAAGGGTAAGAAAAGTGCAGAAAAGATTGCAGCTTTTCAGTTATAACTTCCATTTTGTTCATGCTGTAGAATAAAAATGTATCTGAAGGAAGTCATTCATTTAGAATTCCTGGGAACTTCATTCTGGATAATAGCCATGATACGAGGGGTTTAACATTCAGCAGGAATTACAGTGAAAGCATGTATCAAATACATACACTCTGTATAGTGATAGAATTGTTTAAGCACATTATTAAAGCTACTAATAAAAGACTAAGCAGCTTTAAACCATTGTTAGGTAAAAGAACCCTATCTGATTTCTTGCATCACTTCAAAATTTTAAGTAGAAAATTTTTCTCCTTTCTTCTTCAGTGTTCCTGTGTTGAGAACAACTTTGTGTTTTGGAGTTCTCCTCTCCACCTTGCCTTCTTGAGTCACCTTTACTTGAAAAATCTTGATTTAGATCAGGTATTATGAAAAAATTCTTTACTAGGAGGTTGATGAGGCACTGGGACAAGTTGCCCAGAGAGGCTGTGGACTCCCCATTCCTGGGAGTGTTCAAGGTCAGGTTGGATGGGGCTCTGAGCAACCTGGTCTAGTGGAAGGTGTTCCTGCCCATGGCATTGGGGTTGGAACTTGATTATCCTTAAGGTCCCTTCCAACCCTAACCATTTTATGATTCTATAAAGTAAATAAAACCTTCCTCAATGGGCTGTTACTTGTTATTTTCATACTTGAAATATCATATGAAATATAATTTGTGTGTAGAAGAAGTGTTACACCTTTGGGAGGCAACTATTCTCTTTTCCTGCTAGTAATGAACAGAGTAATTTTTATTAGGTCATAATCAATTATGAATATCATAGATTTAGAAATTTGAAAGTGAAAATTACTAAACCCACATCAAAAGAATAATGATATTGATAGCTTAGGAAATAAATAGAAGCAAAAGGCACATAAGATTTCCCATCATTTGCCACTTGTCCAATAAGGCTGTAAACTTTTATGTGGTATGAGGGAATCTTTCAAACTTCCCCAGCTTAATGAAAATGTCTTTATTTTTCCATTTCAGAGTTGTCAAGTCCACCAATAAAACAAACAAAAAGTGGGATGCTTGGACTCCTTCAGCTTTAGGTGTCTCATGTAGGCAAAGTCAGTGGTGGTGAGCTCAGTTTGCCCTCCAACTTAGTAAAAGTGAGAGTCTCTGGAATTGCTCCTATTTAAAAGGCCTGGTTATGGCATAAAAAAAAAAAAAGTTGCTAGTCTAAAGAATAAAATATACATTATCCTACTGCTATGTCTGTATTTAAGAAGTGGAATAAAAATATGCAGACTTTAATCAGTGGACAAACATGCAATAATGATCAAGTTTCTGGGGAAAAAAAAGGCAAGAAACAATATGGTAATTGTATGCAAACAACTTTAGGTCATTATTTCAATTGAAATGGGTTATTAAAAAATATACTTGGATAAGAAAATATGCAAAAAATGGGAGTGATTATTTCTCCTGTTGGCTAATCTAACTTTATTTGTCCTCACACATGACAGTGATGCCACTACATAAGAAGTGAATGGTTTCTGAGGCCAATCCAAGGCAACGTATACAGTGTAGTCAAGTAGGGTTGCTGCTCTATTACCAGCTCATATGTCAGTTGGAGATAGAAGAGAGTTCGTTCTGTCAAAATACTATAGTAACAACAAAAAACTAAAAACATTTGCCCAGGAAGATGCAGTTTATCCTACCATAGCTATGAAGATCTCTTATTCAGTAAACTTTCTCTTTTAATGTTTTCTTTTCTTTGTCTTTTTTGACCCCCTTTTTTTACAAGTGTTAGATTTTTTTTTTACACTCTTCTTAATTATTTCCTTTTATTTAGGTATAAATATGTATTTTCTGGAAATTAAACTTGCTTCAACAATAAAGGAAGATTAATAAGCTCTTTATGTGTTGCCCATAGCTGTTCACTGCGAAGCTGCTCTTGTGCAGCCTGCTCAGCTATTTCTGTTGGCACACAGCAGAGCTGGAGTTTTGCCTAGAGTAGCACAATCTTTTTATGCACTGGAGAAACAGCTAGTCACCACCTCAGCTATATGATACTCTGCTTACTGCTATGCAGGGACACAGTTGCAATATTTGTGATAGTTCCCTCATCTCTAAAGCTCTGTGATGTCCACACTTTATAATTTTTTTTCCTAGCAGTTCTCTGTATTCCTGTTTTTTTTTATGCTTCTGATGGTTTCTTTCAGTTTCTTACTCTCAGTCAGTGCCTGACTTGACTACTTGCTTAGAGTTGTCATGCCAACACCCAAGCTTGAAAACTGAAGTGGAGAGAGGATTTATCCTTTTTTTCTATCTTTTTTTTTTCTTTTCTGTGTGTGTGTGTGAAGTACTCACTTCACAGTTTCCAAGCTGCATGAACTGAATGCATAAGTATGGTAAACAGCTCTGTGACATTGGTCTGACACTTAAACTTCTAAATATCTGGTTTTGTTTTGTAAAGACTTTGAATATACCTTCCCTTATCATTGCCACTTGTCTGCATGCTGAAAATCAGGAAAATTAAAAAGATCAATGAATTGGGGAAGGAATTTTATAGACAAGTTGTTGCATTTTTATTTAAACTGAACTGCAAACATATCAAATACCCTACATAGAAGTAATCTTTTAAAAAATCCATGAGTCTTTTCAATCTTTTTGAAAGTTAGATATTACTCAATTTGATTTACTTTTCATGCCAAGTCGTTCAATATCTACGCATATCAGCTTTCCAAATAAACAAGTGAAAAAATACAAGACAGGTACAGGAAATCAGAAATGCAAACTCTTAGGTCCTTATATTGAAGTCATGTGCAATCATTATGCCTGTTAGTAATGTACGTAACAAAAACATAGTCCTGTGAAAAACGTGTTATCCAAAATAAACAGTAGTTTTAAAAGGTTTGCTGTAATTGACAGGTACATTAATGTTTGAATTGCATTGGAAAATATAGTGTGTTTACAGGAAATTGCTTTAAAAAGGAAGAAACGTGAAAAATTCATTGCTGATAATATTGCTCTGTGGAGATTCCTGTGGGGGTAAGTTTGCTCTAGGTTTCACAGGAACCACCTGTATGGCTTGCACCCTTGCATCTAATATGTCTCTTGCTTTTCTTAAGTTAAAAAATGTGTCCTTTTAGTTGAAGGTATTTCATTTATAAATACTTGCTGTACATCTTTTATTTGAAATTGAGCTTTCCAGGCTTTTATTGGGAACATGCTTTTGTTTTGCATTAAGAGCTTTAGAGAATCAAATAAACTGGCTCAGCCTTTTCACAATTGCTTAACAGTAAGGTATGTTTCTTTTAACTGAGCCTGTTCTTAATATCTCATTGAAAAAAACAAGACACCTCAGTTATCTAAAGAAGCTTTAACTTAGTAGACAGCTGGGTTCCAGAGCTATATTAAACATTACCTGTACTTTGACAACCTTGCAATAATCTCAGATAATTAAACCTCAAATACTCTCAGATAATTAAACCCCAAGGAGGCTCTGCAGTTTATCTGAAGCACTGACTTTTTCTTCTCCAGCTCTCTCAAAGCGTCCATGACTTGCTCTGGCCCTTTATACAGACAGGGGAGTAAAGGTAATTGCATTGGTTGAGAACTTCAGGCCTTGGTGATTGTGGATAACTGCAATAATTGTTAAATCTAAAAGGATAGACAGACCATTTTTACCTCTACAAAACCCTGTAAAAAAGGCCGAGTTGCAAACTGACATATGAAGAAATATGAAGCATTGAAAATGTCTTGGGATCCTGAGGTAACACATTCTTTGACCAATAGTTTCTGCATGATCTTTAAAAGTGTGTATTTGGTGTACATGTACATACTAAGGCAAGAGATCCCTGCAGGACTTATCTTTCTGCTCCCAGTTCTGATGCCTTAAGTGGGCATGTGAGCTGTCCTTGAGAGGTTTTAGTACTTTGAGGAGCACCAGCATAGCCCAGCTTGTTTATTTCATCTTGTGCTTTCTACCCAAATACTTGTTCTTGATGAGACAGGGTATAAACCACATAAAAACAGATGATCAAGCAGCAAGATGACCAAGAAAGATTGTTTACATTTTACATCTGCCAAGAGGAAATAAACTTTAGCCTTCTATGATAGGAATGCAGCCTGAAAAGAAATGTTACTTTCACATCATCTCCTTGGTACTTCCTTTATACCGAATTTTATGCATCTTTTCCTAGCTAGATTTATTGTGAGAAGATCCTAGGATGGGAGGAGACAGAGCCAATTAGAAGAGCTAATCAGCTGGAATGCTGAGAACCATTGCTTTGGAGGCCTCCCATCCACACGGCACCATCAAATGCACTTTGCTGAGCAAAGGACAGCTTGTTTGTTTTGGCCATGCCTCATGTGAGCAGAGATAGTGAAAAGCCAGGGAATCTAACTGGATAAAGAACATCTGCAAATGATATTCTCTTAATGTGTATTCTATCCAAAAAAAGCCTTGATGCTCAGTCTCAGCTCTAGTCTCAGCCACACAGGCAGGTTCATTCAGAATCAGCTTTGGTTTCCTGTAAATAAAGGGGCTACAGAGTCTATTTCATACTAACCCACAGTAAAAGTGTAAACTATTTCTTAAAAAAAATTGTTTGATATGTGTAAATCCATTATGGAACTAATTAAAAAAATTACGGATTTAGAAGTTTAATCAAGTTCTTAGTTGTTTAAATCTTGCCTATATTTCTATGGTGGTGTTTTTTTTGTTTTTTTTTTTTTAGTTTAAGAAGATGGATTAATTTGGCAATCTATCAAGAGAGTGTTAGAAATAAATTGCCTGCTGCCCCATGTGGCATAGAGGCTAAAAAGTTAAATATAAAATTCTGAAGAATATGCTAGGTAACTTTAGAGAGGTAATGGGGTCATATTGTTGCAGAAGGAGCTATTTGTTACCTGTTCTGTGAATTAAGTTACAGTCTAGGACAAAATAATTTTCCTTTCAGTTTGATAATCTTTTTCTCAAGCAGAAGCATCTTTTTAATTATTTACTGTCATGGTCCTAATATATTTATAATCATAGATAGCTGGTTATTACGAGAAAAATATATACAATTTTAAGAACATAGAGTTGGAGAAAATTTGCTTTTGGGACAAACCCACATCTAATTCAGTCACTTGAAAGCACAAGCTGAGTTTCCTGTCCTGTACACATGCTTTGCATGGGGTTGATAGCCAATATCATGTTCAACGAGATATTGTTGTAATACCTTTTATGAATCTTCTGTCTCATGGATTCAACTCTTGATAGAGTTTTGGTTTTTTTGCCTCTGTCTCATTTTTTCTAAGTGAAGAGAAAAAAAAGATTCAGCATGGAATGACCTAGGGTATTTTGTATTTATGGTAGTCTTCAACAAGGTAAACAATGAGTGAACAGCCAGTATTTAACAGCCTAACAACTGCAAACATTTGTATTTATGTGTCGCTTTATATGAATTTGCATTGTTTGGTAAATTAAGATAATATTAAATTAAGATAACGACTCTTATATATTTTACTACAAACTATTTTCCTCTTAAAACTATTTAACATTTTTACCATTGTTGCAAATTTAATTTTATGAATCATAGAGTTTTAGTATGAATTATTACTTGCACAATATGCCACAATAAACAAAACAATTAAGCTTTCCTAATTGACTTCCTGAACTGACTGTTGATGGGTTAATGCAAACATTTTTTTCCTCTCTTTTTTATTGCTTATATATTTTATGTAATGGATTTTTATGATTTGGCTGTCAGCTTTTTGGTACTTTTTCTGTCTCCTCTGAGGTTCTTTGATCTTCTGTTTAACTGTTTCTGTTATACTGATAAGGAAAGAATATGTATGTTCTGCCTGGCTCTCAACTGCTGTTAGTGAGACCAGGGTACCCTGTTTCTAGATTATGGAGAATATATAAGAAGACATGGAGATTTCAAATATATTTTCATCTTTATGTGTTGTGCATTTTATCCCCTCTGTTTTTCAATACTGACATTATATTTAAATAATAAAGGATTTTTTTTTTTCTCTCTGACCACAGTGTATCAGACCAACTTGTCAGCAGTTTGGACACTGGGGATAAGAAAGCTTAAAATTCAAGATATTTGGCTCTTCATAGACATATCACCAATCTAATCTATGAAAATTTCATTTTATAACAACATGTGAGGTAAAAAACTTATTTCTGATTGCTCACATAACTTCAAAATTTTAAGGAGAGAGGACTTCCTCCTTTCTTCTTCCATGTTACCTTTGTGGTATTGTGTTTTCCTCTCCACTTTTCATTCTTGAGACACTTTTTCTTGAAAAATCTAGGTTTAGATTAGGTATTAGGAAAAAATTCTTTGCTATGAGGGTGATGAGGTACTGGAAGAGATTGCCCAGAGAATCTGTGGATGTTCCATCCCTTAAAGTGTTTAAGGCCAGGTTGGATGGGGCTCTGAGCAATGTGGTCCAGTGGAAAGTGTCCCTGCAGGGGTTGGAACTACATGTTCTTTAAGGTTCCTTCCAATCCTAACCATTTTATGATTCTTAAAACTCAGCTGTATTCAGAGGACAGTGAATTAGTGTCATTTAAAATCACAACTCTAAAGTGAGCTCAACAAATTTTCCAGGATCTGCAGCAACATGGATTTGCAAGCCGATGTCTCCTGTCTATCTAGGACTTCAGAAAGGGACTGTGCAAACAACTGCCTACTCACCCTAAACTATGTTCCTCTCTCCAGCTGAAGGGATTGCAGCTCACCAGTTTTTATCAGCTCATACTGTAGTGCTACACCCTCTCTGAAATTTATTTTTCAGCCTAAAATCTCATATGAATGCCTCAATTAAGTACAGTCAGCTGGCTGTAGCAACTCTAAATATACCTTGGTGGACTCCCATCCATCCAATCCTTTCCTACAATCTCTTTGTTTAGCAGAATAGTCAAATTTTTCACTGCATTTGGGAGATTTTAGTAAGTTATTCAGTGCTTCTTCACCTTATACAGAGACAGTCCCTTGTTAATCAGGAGTAGAATCTCTCTGATTCAATAGGTTACTGTTCCTCCTGAGCTGCTTTTTAAGGTGTAGTAGTGAATATGTCTTTTACAGCTACAGAGCAAATTTTTCTTATCTTCCAAACACCATATATTACAAAAAAAGAGTTAAAGTTCCCGAATTTCTTTGATTACCTAGTAGGGGATTTTGAAATGGCAATTAGGAAAATGGTTTCAAATGCCTCTAAACAATACAAAGATTGACATTCTCTCTCTCTCTCTTTTTTTTTAATGAGTAATTTATGCTGTACATCCAGTTTGCTTTTGAGAATAGGATATTAGTGACTTTTGAAAATTTCTCATATTGTTAAGATAATTTTTTAAAAATCCTACACTTTACCAACTGGACATTTGTAAATTAAATACTCCTATAACATTCACTCTATTAAAATTTTTGAATGGATTAATCATGCCAAAAACCAAGTGCAGTTAATTCAGGTGTATATTAGGTTGCATACAGCTTCAGCACAACTAGATACTTCAAGTACCCAATTATGTCTGAATGATTCTTCCAACTGTATGGGCCTGTTAGCTAATCATTATTGTTTAAAGAAAAGTGAAGCCCACTCAAGTAAAATAAGGAGAAGTCTGATTTTCACTACAGAATGACAGCTTTTTTTAACCTCTCTGCTATATTTTTTTCTAACAACATGTATGTTGTTACCCTGTATTATTTATGTTTTCTTGTATTTTGGCACAAAAGACTCTAAACCAGAGTATTACTTTCAACTCATAAAGCTTACCTTTAAGAACCAAATTACTTCTATCCAACTCATTTTACCTGTTAATTATTTTCTGAGAAGTAAATTTCTGTATGTGACTTTCTAATGTATGATATCCTCTTTGCTGGACACACATTTAAAATGTATAATTATTCCTATACGAAGATTAGTGGATTTGTTTAAAAAACTGTGTTCCCTGATTTCTGACATTCCTACAAGACAAGAACTAAAAGCAGGAGAAGTATTGTTGAATTACCCCTGTTCTTCATGTTGACACTGAGTATGAAAACCTGGGCTCCAGAGGCTGAGAGAAAGTTCAGACTTCATGCTAAATCAGTTTTGGGCCTTGCTCCCAGGATTTGCCAGCTATGCCAATTTCCATAGGACATAAACTCTAAGATAATGTTAATGGAAAGCAAACCACAGTCACCGCACTCGTTTTCCTTTGGCAGGGGGATCAGTTTAAATCCCCAGAGCAGTCAGTGCTGTATCCTTCCAGACAACACTAATCCAATCAGCACCATGACCAGAAGATGCTAACCACGCTGTGGATTTCCAGATTTCTGCCTTAATTGCTGGTCTGCAGGAACTTGAGGCACGAGACAATGGCTGGTGCAGTCAGGTGGGTGAACATCTGCAGCTCCCCTGCTCCAGCCTCTGCTGCAAAGCACCGCTGGGAGAGGCTGCCCCAGCAGAGCCCATGTGCCTCTACTGCAGCTGGCATGCTCCTGAGAAACAAAGGTAGGGGTGGGATGTGGTGTCCCTGCTGACATCAGTTGTGACCCAAGCTTCCTCTCTGACCTCTGTGTTGAGGGTAGGAGAGGGACTGGCCTTAGGATGCAGCTGCCCTGTGTTATTGTACCAGAAACAGTGTGGGAAGCAGGACTAGGAAAGAGATTGTGCCCCTGTACTCAGCACTGGTGAGGCTGCACTCAAATCCCATGTTCAATTTTCGGTCCCTCACTAGAAGAAAGACATTGAGGTGCTTTGGAGGAGTCCCATCCTCCACACCACCTGGTGTGTCCAGTGAAGGGCAACAGAGCTGGAGAAGGGTCTGGAGCACAAGTCTTGTGAGGAGTGGCCAAGGGAACCAAAGTTGTTTAGGCTGGAGAAGGCTCAGGGGGGACCTTATCACTCTCTACAAGTACCTGAAAGGAGGTGGTCGTGAGGTGGAGGTTGGTTTCTTCTCCCAGGTAACAAATGACAGAACAAGAGGAAATGGCCTTGAGTTGTGCCAGGGGATGTTTAGATTGGATGTTAGTAAAAATTTCATCATGAAGAGGATGGTCACGCACTGGAACAGGCTGCCCAGAGAGATTGTGGATCACTTAAATACCTGGAGACATTTAAAAGATGTGTAGATGTGGCACTTAGTGACACAGTTTAGAGGTGGACCTGGCAGTACTAGGCTATCATTTGGACTCAATGATCATAAAGGTCATTTCCAACCTAAATGATTCTATGATTGTGGATTTAAATAAGCCAGGAATTTTAATGAGACAAGAACCCATCAAGTTGGTTGAATGGCATTACTGAGGTGTATCTTAGTGGTTTTACTCCTGTTATATACAGTCCCAATTAAAATAACCCTGACTAAAATAATCTGGTTTCTGCTTCAGGTTGTATTAAGACTTGCAGGAGAGATTGCCTGATCCCTTGTACATGGAAAACCAGCTCTGTCAGAGGTAACTGCAGACAGAAACGGCACTCTGTTCAGGAGTGTACAGCAGCTGACTGACCTTGTTCCCTGGTGTGTCCCACAGGTTAGTGACATGCTGTGCAGGGCAATGTTTCTTTCTGGATTATATTTACCTTCTGCTCACTTTAGGCCTTATTTTGCTCTTTTGTAAATAACACACTTTAAAAGGAAACTGAGGCTTCTTTTTTTTCTGTAATGTAACTTTTCCAATAGCTGAAATAAATGCAGCCTATGTGCTTCATATCCATTTCTCTATCCTTTCCTTCCCACCGACACTTCTGACAGCTATTATCTCCTGGATGAACCTTTACAATAGCTGTGATCAACACTGCTCTGGTGGAAAATGGTCAGGACTCCACAACATGCCTCCTGCAGAGATGCCAAGGTCATGATGGACATAAATACTGTTATTTACTGTGCTCAACTGTGGACTGAATCCAAACAAATGTCTCTGGTGGCTTGCTGTCAGGAAGGCTTTAGAAAGTCCTTGAGGCACTTCTGCAGCAAAGAGCTGAAGGGAGAGGATTTCTCTGTGCTAGAGTTTTCCAACGCAGAGCAGCATTGTTTCATACCTTAGATGAACACCAGACAATGTCCGACAAGAGATGACTTCTGAAGTTTAACCTAATTTGTTAAGTTGGTAAGCCTATTGTTTAGAATAAATACTAAAACAAACAGTGGAAGTAGCCAGTCTCCCTAAAGGATATTATTAGAGAATGAATGAATTATTAAAGGGAGTATGTTTGTTCTGGATACCACCAAAACCAAGCTCTCACTGACATCCTTCCTTTTTTCAAAAAAGTCATTGCTAAGGGCAAGCCAAAGATTTAGAGTAAAGACTTCATTTTAAGAAAAAAAAAATCAAACTTATGTATGTATTTAGCAACATCTGCAAAGAGGAAGCTTATATTTATTTCCATGATGCAGAAATAAAGATTTATTTTTGCCAAAATTCTGCTATTTCTTTGTCTCTCTTTCCTCATTTCTTCATTAGCTAGCCTTATGCTGTGGTTCCTTGTGGTTTGTCTGGGATATTGGGAAGCCTGTTCAATTAAGCCAATGAGAGGAGTACTGCAAAACAGATGTGGACAGACCCCACCATAATTGGGCGAGTGAACTGCTGGAAGCACAGAGCAGAAAAGGCCAAGTGTGTACTTGTTTTCTGATCTGTGGCATGGGACTGGAAGTTGGCTGATAGTGGGTGTTTTGAACAGCCCTGTGGCTTTGTGGTAATGCAGCGCAGTATCATTTGGGAGAGCAGCTGGATGCCTGATGTGGAATTATTGTTTCTTGGCTGGGATGTGATGTGCAAGCAGTGAGCTCTGCTCCAAAACCCAAAGGGCAGTCTGCCTTGCATGGGTAAAGCTGGAGAGAAAACTGATAAGAGACAGCTTCACTCCTCATGCAGATGGTTGGCAACTGCGGGAAACAGAGACTCAGTGTGTAGTAAAATGCAACCAAGAGCTGAGGGATGAGAGAGATCAGAGCCTCAGATTGATTTTGGAATACTCTGAGTGAGTAGAATGAGTTTTGGCTCACAGTCTCATCTGCAGGTCCCAGTAGCTGTAGAAATTCAGCCTGGAATATGAAATCAATAAAAATCAGCATTACATAATTCATATGTTAAGAGGTTTGCAACCAGATTTGGGGCAGTTCTTAAACTCTTTCTCCAGGCAGCAACTGACAGAATGAGAGGACACAGTTTTAAGCTGCACCAAGAGAAATATAAGTTGGATATTAGGAAAAGCTTTTTTGCAGAAAGAGGGATAAATTACTGGAATTTTCTGCCTAGGGAGATGATAGAGTCACCACACCTGGGTGTGTTTAAAAAAAGATTGGATGTGGCACTCAACATCTAACATGTGCCATGATTTAGCTGAGGTGTTAGGGCATGGTTTGGACTTGATGATCTTGAAGGTCTCCTCCAACCTAATGATTCTGTGATTATGTGATTCTGTAAATATTATTTGCATATTGAAACTATGAAAACTCATTATTCTTAGACAAAGCTGTATGAAACATTCCAAAGAGATATTCAAGTTTTCTTTGATTCAAGATTTATTTTAAATATGCATTTCTCTAAAGAATATGCCCTGAACCTACTAGGACAGCTTCAGAGTAATAAAAACAATTTCATGTGAGCCCTCTCACATATCCAGCAGGAAACAGCATCCTGACCAGTCAAACATCATTTTTAAACTGAAGACAATTGTACTGTTTAAAATAGAAGGTCATTTTTTTAGAAGGCCAAATGTGTGTGCTTCCTTTGTTGGCACTCTACATTAGCAGTGGAAAAGGATCATATATTGTCATTTTCTTCTCTACTTTTTGCGAGAGTTAAGGCAATGGAAGAGGATCCTGCTTCCTCTAAGGAAGAGCATGCAAGACAGATTCACTCCTCTCTCCACAGCACTCTCCAGAGAAGTCACTACAGAGTTGAAATCAATGCTTGCACAGGCGATGTCTATTTTGTGTCAGCTGTGAACCCCAGGCAATAAAGACCCTTTTATTTACTGCCACTTTCTTCTATAAAACAGAAACGTGTGCTATTAAAAGCCCCCATTTTTCTCAGCCAGCACAAATGAAAGTGCCTCCCCAGCTATTTTCCATACACCATGGGCTTGTGCCTGCCCAGTTTGACCTTCACCAGCCAGAATGAATGTAGTTCTTCATTCTGCACATACCACTGGCAGCACATTCCATGTTTGGAACAGGCTACATAGGCTGTGCATTGTGGCTGCCCTTGGGTTGGATGTAGTGGTAGTATCAGCTGCATCACTCCCAGTCTCGTCCCAAAGTAGGGAAATCCCTGGTGATTCAGAAGCTAGCTGGAGGAATTTGGAGCTTCAAAACACAGCTGAGGTCACCAAGAGTTTGTTTGAAGTTAGTTAAAACTATCGTCTTTAAATAAATGTAGCTAAAATCTTGGGGGGGAGGTGAGGGAGATTGCTTGCTCACTCTATCAAGAAGTCCCCCTCAATGAACTAGACTGTCATGGATCCTACATTTTCACACTTTTATCATTCAGAACTGCATAATTTATTAATAAAATATTGTTTTACAGTAATGCCTATGAAGTGCCTATATAGTGCCTATGAAGGACTACAGTTTTCATGTATTAAAGATCAACAGGTGTAGGCATTTAATTGGAGTCCAAGGCAGGTCTTGGGACTTAATTTGCAGTCCAATCTAAGTGATCTATAGCAGCTCACTTTGATTCAGTATGACAGTATTGTGGCAGGATAATTGGTCCCATCTTGTTTCAGGATATTTTCAACATTTACTACATTTTTGCTTGCATGTTTACCTCAACCAGAAACTACAGAAGAAGAAATTAGCTATTTATTTTTTTTTTAGTACATACACGAGTAACCTAATTGAGTAAGTTGTATCTGTGCCAGTAGCAGCAGTGATATATTCACATCTACTTCATTGGATGAAAGAAGGAGAAAGAAATGGAATGGAAAACAATGTTAATTTTCATTCAATGAAGATAAAATTTAAGCTTCTAAGTTGCACTTCTAAGTGTAAACCATGTAAGCATTCTTGTTACTCAGGCTATCTTTGGAAGCCTTGATTGCTGCTGAAATCCTGGAGGCACAGTAGGAAATCTAAGATGAGACTCTTCTATCACATGTGGGCCTGCAGGCGTTTAATCCCAATTTCATGAGCAACAGTTCAGGTGGAAAGCCACAAATCATTTGGCATGTTAGCTTGTTCAGTGGCTGGAGAAGAAGTGTTTATTTAACTCATTAGGTTTACAAAGGCTGTGAAAATAAGCAGAATCACAATTAAAAAAATTAAACATTCATTTTGACAGAACGACAACTATGACAACCATTAAAGATGTTCTAAAATCTAAATCTAAGAAGTTATATGGTCAGCAAGGATAAACTACTGTTCTGTTACTTCCTAATTTATGGAATTGTTTCCTATTCAAAATCACTGCTAACTTGGGAATGTAGAAGGTGGGTTGATTTCTATTGTATTTGACCACCCAAACAAAATCCTGGTGTAGTTAAGCTTTGACTTCAGCCTGTGGTACACGTGATTGAGTTTTTTTGGTAGTAGAACTGCAAAATGAATGTACACTGAGGGTTATATTTGTGGAAAAAAGGGAGGATCTAAGCATTACACAATGTGTACCTACTCATCTATCAGGTTTGCACACACATGCATTTTACAAGAATTAGCCTTAAATACTCAGTGGGTCTGTGCTGCCCCTGTGCTATACTCAAACTGTCCAAGTTTTCTTTTCAAAGACCTGTGCCTAAGCAGCAAATGAGAATCCAAGCACATGCTTCACAGAGCAGGCATCTGCATTTTAATTTAACAAAGACTGCAATAAAATCAAGGTTTTCTTCCTGAAAATGAGCTGGTCCAGGAATAATTAGCCCAAATCTATTTAGCAGCTTGCAGATTGTCTAATATAATGTAATGCAGTGGGGCAAACCAGAACTGTTTGATTAGGGTTTGTCAGTTTGCTACCTTTATTTTGTTTTTAAAAGATTTTGCTTAGAAAGTTGCCAGGCATTCGTTTTTATTTATTCAATTGTTTTGGTTAAAATTCTGCTCTACATCCTCTGAATTTATTACATACATATAGTTTAACATTTAGGCTTTTTAAATTATGTTGCAAATATTAATGTTTGATGAGCATTTGCACCATTGAAATTAATCTATACTCTCTTAGGTAAAAGGATTTGAATTTGTTTGGGGAATTTTTGTTATGGAGTTTTGGTTTGTTGCTAGACCAATAAATCTAGACCCATTCTAGTTTGGTTTAATAAAGAGTACTTGGAAGTATAATTGAAACCCATTTTCAAAGTACAAATGTATCAGCTTATTCCTAAAATATGCTTCAATACGACTTTATCTCAAATACTTTGATGTTCCACTATGTCTACCTTTGCAATTTGTAATTTCTCAATGCAAGTTTTTTCTTATTTTACCGAGATATCCACATGTGACAATTTTGCAACTATTTTCCATCTCTGTCATATATTCCCACAAAACTTGAATATGGCATGAGTTTGTTTTTCTACCTTCTGCTCCCTCTTCCACCTGAAAGTGTTAGGGTGCAGAGAGAGACAGGAAGAGAAACAAGAGGCAGTGTCCATATAATGGCTGAGCAAAGCAGTTCTCCTCAGTCTGCATGAGGACAATTGAAACAAAATATGCATCTAGTAAACCAGGAGAGGCACAAAGAGTGTGGAGAGGCACAAAGAGGGTGGAGAGCAATGGGTTGTTCTCTGTTTTCAGTATAGGCACTACAGAGTATCTAATAAAGCTAATAAGTGGTGAAGTTGAAAAAAAAAGGAGGGGCTTCTTCCTCTAACTGACAGGTAGGCTGTGAATCTCTGTCTCACAGGAATGTGAATGCTTGAAATGGATAGGGAGTCAAAGGGAGACTGCAGGGATTGCCAGATATCAAGATTGATTCACACGGACCTCGAGTGATCAGTGGCTGCAGATTGGGATTGTCGTTGCTCAGCTCCATCATCTTTCCTAGAAATCTGCTTCTGGCCAGTGTCAGAGACAGAACTCTGGGTTAGCCTGTCCTTTAGTCTTATCCAGTTCCTAGAGCTGCTACATGAACTCATCTGGTGTAGTAAGATTCATATTACTGTCAGTATACTGACTTAGAACATGGTTGTAGCATATCCTGAAATCTTTGTGTTTTCCATTTCTTCTGACCTCATCTAAACTGGAAGATTGTACCAGGTAAAATATATTGTAAAATTAATTAGCCAGTGTTGCAAAATCCAAAAGCACGCTTACATTTAACTGTGTTGAACTTGACTTCTCTCAAACCAGTTAATGTTCATAATATTCAAAAACCAAATTTGCACTGCATTAAGGATCAAAACTTAATTATACCACATTTCTTGGAGTCGTGTTTCTTTGCTCTTAATTTTATAGTTTTTTTCTTAAAGACAACATTTTTTCCCTTCTCTTTAACACACTGAACGTAGACAGTAAGCATCTATCATACTGTAGTTTATTTTAAATTTAAGAGCCAAAGGGTTTGGCAGAAAAAGTTTTCATTTTTGTCAACACAAGCACACGCTTCTGTTTTATGTAACTAATGCTGAAATGAAAGCCCAAGGGAATTGAAGCCCATTTTTTCATTTCCACATACTTACCATTTGTAAAGTCTCCAAAGATTCAAGTTTCATGGAGAACTGGGGGCGGGGGGGGGGGGGGGGGTTGGTTACTGTTTAACAATCATATTTGATTTTTGAGCAGTGAGCAGACCAGATTTCTGCCAACATTTTTAAATCAACTATACAAAAAATGAAAAGACCTGGATTCAGAACTAAACACAATTATCACAAACATGTGTAAGTCTCTTTTTTTCCCCTTTCTGCATGTTATGAAATGTTACAATCTCTTAACATATGCGTAGAGACAGTAATAGCCTATGTGTGGATAAATCACTAGGCTTAGACTTCTAAGACCCAGATTTTACCATGGACTTTGTAACAGGCACCAAGGAAAATCTATCCCATCTTCTTGAAGAAACATTTCACCAGAAATTTGTAATGACAAGAGAGAGCCAGGTAAAAGGTATTTATTTATGATTATGTGCATCATTTTATGGAAAGAATGAATTGCACCCTTTAATTTTCCAGTAGTTTCTGACAAGGCTTTCAATTAAATAATTTTACTTGTCTTTTCACTGCAATTTGCTCATTCTAGTTTAAATTGGATCCACCTTTCAGCTTGCAAGTCCTTTGAGAGTACCAGTTATCACAAAACCAGGCATAAATGTAGGAGGGTGCAGGCACAGAAAGAAAATGCAGAAGAAAATTTGAGGGTTCCCTACAACCTTGTTTTCAAAAGTGGAGCTGTTTGTGCTTAGCATTTTTGTTCTACCTACTGTGTATCTCCCTACACAAATCAGAAAAAAATCAACCCAGCCCACGAAAATTAACTGTATGTAGTTTGCACTCTCTGTGGTAGATCAAACTCCAGAAAGGCTCAGTTATGTTTGACTACACACAGCAAGAGGAGGTGCTGGGGCAGGCTACATAGCTCAACTAATCCTCCAGCTGCTGACCCGCAGCAAATCCAGGGCCCTTCTGTGCATCAGAAGAATCGCTGTTGTTACAGTGGAGACCCCTGGACAGGGCTGTGACAGAGATCCAGAGAGACCTTGCAGGCAGCCCCGTGAGGACGGAGGTGACTGGAGCAAAGAGGAAACCCCTTGTTTCTGTGTACGATGCTCTCCCAGGGCATGAGCAGGGGCAGGGGCACCCCTGGGCTGTGACAGGGCAGCTGCTCCATGCGCTCCAGGCAAGGAACTGATTAACAAACCTTTATTCTTGGGGAGGGGCGCTCCTCAACAAAATATTCAGAAGGCATTTCTGTGACTTCCCAGAGGCAAAGAACTGGACGACCAGGAGGTGCACTGTCTCTGGGTGGCAAACTGGACAGGAGAAGACTCTGAGCTGAGGACAGCAAGGGCAAAAGGGGGAGCAGAGATACATGGTAAGACTGCAGGGTCTTATGGAGCTATTCTCAAAAGAGATTACTTCAATTTTCACAATAAAAAACGTAGGCACAGACTAAGTTCAACCCAAACCACTTACAAATCCATAGGAAGTCTGTGCTCTCCAGGGGCACCATTTTTTATGCCTCTCTGAATTGGATCCTGAAGGTCGCAGGCAAAATTATTCATAGCTTTAGCTATAAGATCAGTGTGTGCTCTGGCTCTTTTCTTCCTAACTATTTCTGTGTAAGTGGAATGGATTCTAATCAAGTTTCTTTTTTAATAGGTTTTAATTTTCATGTTACAGGCAAGAAAAAACTACAGACACTTTAAAGCATATTGTAGCAAGACAGAGAGTACTGAAAGAATATTCAGAAGAAAAGTAACTGCTTTGAGGTGCCATTTAAGAAAATAGATGTGTTTTCTTCCACCTTGCCAAACTCAATCTCACCCCTATCTCACCCCTGTATATATTTTGGTGGTTTTTTGAATAGATCACCAAGGAACTCAAAGAAGTTATCTGTTGTGTTATGAATCTCCATCCGTTGCCAGCCCTCTTTGAGATCTTGTCTTTCGTATTACGAGACATTTAGTGGAGCATTTTGCCAGCTTTTTAGAATGACCATAAGAGGTCTCAGGCTCTCAGCTTTCATAACTATATTCCAAAATTAGAGTGTTCTCACAAATTGGCAAGTTTCCAGTTTTTGAAACAAAGTACAGCAAAATCCAGCACTGTTTTAGCATTTGTCCCCAGCATCCAATGTTAAGCACTTCAGCTACAACCAAGGATTACCTGGACTATGGTAAAGAAATTACTTACAGTTGGAACTGTAATTCAGTTAACAGGAAATTTAACAAGGGCAACAAGAAGGTCGTATTTAAGAAGAAAAACATCACAGGAACCTTATGAGTATGCTTTAAACTAGTAAAGAACAGATTACTTTGATACTTGTCTTTCCACTGTTAATTCTGTAATAATTTTTCTGGAGATGCAGTGAAGATTTTAAAGAAATTGGTGTGGATCTCCTTATCAAATACTTTTCCAGCTGGGGACCAAGCTCTTGTTTTAATTTTGAATGAGAAAAGTCCTCATAAGGAACTGCCCTGAGCCTTCAAACCTAAGAGAAAAGGAACCAAGCCAATATACTTTGCCTTCCTCCTTCTTCACCAGGGTTTCTGTCGGCCATCAGTTCCCAGCCCTGTATTTTTTTTTTTTTTGAGAATCCAGTTTCTAGCTGATGATCACTGGCACATGCATAGAGACCGTGGTAGTCCCAAACTTTCATCACAAATACCTAAAAAAATCCAGATTCTATAAGGCATGTTTGACTCCAGCAATCTCCATGGACTCCTGACAACCTCCAGAATAGAACAGAAAACCTCAGATTTTGACGCATCTCAGTGGCAGCATTTTATCTGTTTATTAATTTTGCTGTACAAGTGTACGTGCATTTCATATTTCAATGACAAAGGAGGAATTCACAAAGTTCACTCCAGTGAGAATGTGCGTCAGTGATGGGGAGGTTTGGGGGGCGACTGAGAGCAGGAGCTTAACTTCAGACACTCTAAATCATAGCTCTGAAGGAACCCTTTTCTTTCCAGTGCCTGTAAAGGAAGTGCAGAGAGATTAGCCTCAATCAGCACTCCTCTAAATGTCAATGCAAAAGATTGCATATGATGGCAGTTAGGAAATCAGATAGTTTAATGCAGCCATTAATTAAACAAAAACATTAAGGCGGTCTCACCATACATTTTCATAATGCAATTGAACTAGAATTTCAGTGTTTGAAAAGATTTTTGTAATTAATTGCATCTGTAGAAGCGACGAAATACTAAGTGCCTGAAAAATTACCCCTTGATGCCCCTAGCACATTTAAGTGAGCAAAAAATGTACCCTTTTCATAAGTGCACTTACAGTACAAAAAGAAATGGTTTGAAGAACTGTCGTTCAAAACATGGTATATAACCATTGCAGCATATAAATAAAGCAGAATGAAAACTTTGTTAAAATGTTTGTGCACACTGCAAGATTTAATGTTTCCTTAAAAACACCACTTTCAAAAGTGGTTGATATACTAAAAAGTGCACTTAACCTTTGGACTGTGTTTCTGAGCATTTCCTGGTATGGGTTCATGGTGGCAGCATGAGGAACCATAAATCTGTGGAAGACACCACAGTAATTGTGGGAATCGATGTTCCTGGACTCCATCATGGGTGGACTCCATCAGGTTAGGGGGAAATAGGCAGATGCTTTTATCCTGGGAGTAGGAGTAAAGAAAAAGAGGCATCCCTGTGTTGAAAACACATATTGCTTTAGAGGAAACATATTACCAATAGTCAACAAAGCAATACACTGGGTAATATTAATTTCTAAACTCCAGGCTGAAGTAATATTTGCATGTTGTATCAAACAGGAGCCAGCAGCAATTTTGTAGGATTTAAACCAACATAAAGACCTTTTTGTGTGCAAAACATAAAGGTCTTTCCTCTATGAGCTACTAAAAATTCCAAGATAGGTACAAAGATTTTTCTAAAAAGTCTCATCCCAACCAGATGAATGAATACTTGCAACATCTATGTAAGTGAGAGATGTTGAGAGATTTGTATTCCTCATAACATTGACAGATCTTTCTGCAGTTGAACTATTTACCAGCATAGATACCATTAAATATGTCTTTTACACCACATTATGGATGCAAACACTAAGAATTACTATATGCCCAGGATTATGCATCTTAACTGTGATATTCACCTGTAAAGTATTCTTTCTGAAATGTTAACAAGAGCTCAGTTTACACTCATGATTAGCATTAATTTCTTCTCTTGTTTTCTACTGCTAAATGTTTTTTATTACAGTGTGCATGGTTTTATCCATATAGAAAATGCAATAAGATGTACTCCAAATCAATGTAATGTAAATATGGGACTACAATACAACTCAGGTAGAAATCACAGGATTTCTCCGACATATTTTCCATGAGTAATTGATGGAATAGCAGTTTATTTGACACAGGAGAATGAAATGCTACTTTGATGATTTTTACTAAAAAGTACAAGATCTCTAACATGCAAGACAACTCACCAGGTCTGTATGTGTTAAGCAGATTATTAAAAGAATACAATATGGAAAGATGTGGTAGACCATTCCAATGCATATAAAACATTTTCTCATTTACAGTATTTTATTGAGAAGCCATCAGAAACTTATTAAGTGCATTATCAGTTTGCTAGAATTTCCTTTATTATCAGTTGATATATTTTCTCATTATAACCCTCTCTTTCTCTCACTTTTCTCCTCCTAAGGCTTTAGGATCTCTTAGTGGTAATTATTAATATGTTATCAGTATTTTGGCCCCTGGCAAATAACCGTGTATTAGATATGCAGGTACTGAGCCATACAAACACCAATGATTTTCAGAGGAGGAATTTCAGGGGACATATTTGTGGCAGCTGAGTTATGGTAGATTCTGTGTTATATCTGGGCTCTGAGCCAGCCCTAAAATCCTTCCCATACTACCAACCATCGAGGGCACACAGTCACTGATGGGGGTATCAGCTTGAGGCTCTGTCAGAAAGCTGAGATCCAAGGAAAGCCAAATATATGGAAGGTAGCTCTGAGGCAGCTTGGCAGAAAGTCAGATTCTAAGTAGTAATGTTTGTATGAAATATATTCTGCCTTCAACGCTTAATAGTAATAAAGTTTGATTGAAATCATGTTCAAATTGCACTCTGTCTGATGCCAGGTATTTAATACTAAGCAGTTTGGGGAGTTTTGCTATCTGAAGCAAAAGGGATTTAGATTTATTTCAGAGTTTCACAGTAGAAACTCTGTCCTGGAGCCATAGAGCCAGGAAAAAAAAAAAAAAAACAAAAAAAAAACCCAAAAAAACCAGGCTACTGGGGATCTGATCATCTTCCTTTTGGCAGAAAAACTCACGATTCTTCTGCATGCTTTTCAAAATTTTCCACCATAAGAGGAGTTACCTTTTGCTGCAGCACCAGGAAATCCCCATTTTGCCTTGAAACTGCTGCAGGGTCAAATATGATGATATTACTTCTTTCTGCAAGTGCAGAGCTCAGAACTCCTGTGATGATGAACTCCCACCTCCCTTCCTCCCTCTCTCCCTCTTTTTACTGAGACACTTCCTTCCCCTTGTGTTTGCAAAATTAAGTTTGCTGCAAACAAGAAACTCAAAACAAGAGAAGCAAAAGAAAAGGACCACAAGTTACATATTGTTTTTCCTTTGTTATTTAGAAAGCCTCCTGCTCCTGTAGCAATGCAATTTATTTGAAGCCTGGCTCATGACTTTTGAATACTCCCTGGCACATCAGATATCCTTGGGGACCCAGAGCAGGCTCTGATCTTCTGTAAAACCTGTATTAGGTTAATACATAATTCACCATTTAGAAGACAGGAAGAGGGACAGCCTTGCCAATACAAATTCTTTGTTTACTTTTAGGTGATAGGCAATACAGAGCCTGTATTTGAACTCTGATTAAAGATTTTGTTAGCTCAACATTTCATATCACTAGCTAACAGCACACATGCAAATATATTCTGTATTCATTTGGATTTGCATTTGCTTGGGTGGTTTTACCTATAATGCAGCCATAGACACAGGATAAGAATTGTCAATAAAGTGATCTGTATGCTGAGGAGATAAATCCCTACCTGGAGCATAAACAAAGAATTTAAAATTCAGAACCATTGGCATAAAAGGTTTTGAAATGTGCCTACAGGGTAAGTGTCCTTTTGAAGCTAAGTGCAGGTAGCAAGACGAAATTAGGTGGCATCTTTGCACACTGAGATGTGGCCTGGGAAAGCAGATGACTGGCCAAAGTGTTCAAATAGGTTCCCTCTTCCTGAGCACCCTTAGCTACACCCTTGCAGTGACACCGAAGGGTTGTTTCAGGCTCTCTGCTTGATACCCACCATCTCCTGTGTTTTTAAATTATTTTCATTGTTATATCTTGGTGTATTCCTAGGAGACGATGAAATTTTGCAGACAAACCTGTTGGCCTTTCCCAATGACCCCAAGATCCCAGTCTCCAAGATTTTATGATTTTCTGAGTGGGGAAGTGCCAGAGCAGCAACTTCAGCTCCTTCTGCAGATTGATCCCAGTTGACTGCAATGCATCTGCATTTTGACCACTTTTCTATTCACTGACCCAACCAAGTCAAGAGTCAGGATGGCAGTGAAACTTCTACAAAGAAGAATGCACATTTCTTCCTTCTGCTGCTGAAGAGTCTCACTAATTTTGGAATGCTTTTGGCTATGGCAACACAATTGTTCCAGCTTTGTGCTTTTTTGTGCCTCCTGTGTTTTTTCCTTGCAGCAGGGGAAGTGGGAGGAGAGGAAAAGGATTTTCCCTGGTGCAATTGTTTGTGTCAGGTAAACTCTCCATAAATCTCTTCTTGAGGAATTCAGTTCATTAAAGCCCAATTAAACACCAATGGCTTGATTTACCTCATTAAGGCTAATTTAAATTAGCAGAAACAGCAAATTGCTATTAAGAATTTATAGCTAGAGTTTTAGTGGGCTGTGGACAGACAAAGCAAAGGCTTGTTTCCTTTGACTATACTTTTCACTCACTCATATTTTTGAGCCTAAATACATATTAAGAGAACATTTACTAAACCTGGAGTCAAATTGAACTTGCAACAAGGAAGACATTATCAAATAAAGTAATTTATCTGCAATTCTTTTGTGCATGTGTGGTGTTCAGATATTTTGGGGGAGGGAGTTGTTTGATTGAGTTGGGTTTTTTGTTTGTTTGTTGCCTCATTTCAGTTTTAGTTGCTGTTATTTGTATTTGTTTGAAGTATAATCACTTTTTTCTTTGAGATATATTAAATGAAAAGACTTTTTAAAAATGAAAATCATCTGGATGAGTTTTTCCCTTCTGATAAAACTTGTAGAAAAAGAACCAGCATTTGCATACATTGCATCTGCCAGCATTGCAAGAGCAGGTTTATTCAGCTTTGGAAACAATTATATATGCTCTCTGTGCACACATAATGGAGAAGGGTATTGACACTATAATATACTCACAATTTCAAGAACTTTCAGGGTAAGTATTCTGAGTTAAAAATTACCCAGGAACACATCCAGCTCTTTCAGAGGCCTGGATCCATGTGGAAAGGAACTTTGATTCTTTTCTTTACCAAGCTGCAAATGTTATCACTGTCCCAGAAGTGGCTGCTTGAGTACAGCAGGAAAGCACCTAGACACATTTATGTGAATCTGTAAGTCTTTTAATTTGGGTTCATAACTTCAACTTGTGTTCCCAGAGTCCTGTAAGCAATCAAAAAATTGATATCTAACCTATACTGTTCATCCAGTTTCCCTCCCAGGTCAACAAATATACAAGAAAACTTTCACAGGTCCTCTACAAGAGTTGTGTGATCATCTTGTCTTTATTGCCAGATTGCGTGCTACACCACTGTGTGCTGGGGTGCATTGCTCTAAGGAGGCAGAAGTTAGGTACGGTCACATTTTGTCTTTTTTTTCAGCTTACAATCTACTGTCATATGGTACAGTTTTTCAGAGGGTTTACTAGAGGTAAAATGTCAAGATTTTGAGTAGCCATTCATATTGGGTTTGTGTGGCCAGGTTTTGGTAGTGGGGGTGCTACAGGGGGGCTTCTGTAAGAAGTTTCTGGAAGCTTCCTCCCTATTCAGCAGGGCCAATCCCAGCCAGCTCCAGGACAAGATAGGCTGCTGGCCAAGGCAAAATGGTGGGAACACCTCTGTGGTAGCTGATTTAAGAAGAGGAAAAGCACAGATGTAATTGCAGCCAGAGAAGAGCAGCATGAGAATTCCTGAGTGTAGCAGCTCTGCAGACACCACAGCCTGTAGAAAAGGAAGGGAGAAGGTGTTCCTGGTGTGGGAGCTGGGATTTCCCAATGGCCCATGGTGCAGATTATGCTGAGGCAGCTGTGCCCCTGCAGCCCATGGGGGTTGCTGGGAGTGCAGAGATCCACGTGTAGCCTGTGGAGGAGACCCATGCTGGAGCAGGTGGATGCCTGAGAGGAGACTATGAACCTGTGGGAAGTTCATGCTGGAGCAGGCTCCTGGCAGGGACCTGTAGACCCAAGGACAGAGGAGCCCACACTGGAGCAGTTTTCCTGGTAGGACTTGTGATCCCATGGGGGATCCATGCTTTAGCAGCTTGAAGAACTGCACCCCAAGGAAGAGTGATCCATGTTGGAGCAGCTTGTGGAGAACTGTTGCCTGTGAGACTCACATTGGAGAAGTTCAGGAAGAATGGTCTCCTGTGGGAGAGACTCCATGCTGGGGCAGGGGAAAAACTCCTTTCCTTGAGCAGCAGCAGAAACAACCAGTGATGAACTGACCATAACCCCAATTCCCTATCTCTCTGTACTGCTGAGTGGGATGAGGTAGACCTGGGAAGGAGGGAGTGGTGGGGGAAGGTGTTTTGAGGGTCTTATTTTACTTCTCATTATCCTACTCTGATTTTGTTAGAAATAAATTCATTTAAGATGTCTAATTTAAGTCTGCTTTGCATGTGATGTTATTCAGTGAGCGATCTCTCCCTGTCCTTATCTCAGTTCATGAGCCCTTTCTTACATTTTCTGTCCCCTGTCCAGCTGTGGATGGAAGTGTTAAGAGGCCTTGGTGAGTGTCTGGCATCCAGCCAGAATCAACCAACTATCAAACACCAAATCAGACACCACACTCCAAAGGCTGTACTAAATTATAACATGGGTATAAATTTGTGTGTGTGTATGCATGTACCTATAATACTCCATTTGACAAAGAAAGGATGAAATAGTACAACCTCTGAATTACACAGTCTTCCCTATGAAGAACCAGTTTCAGGAATGATTTCCACCACAGATTTATGTTCACCTGTCTAGGGTTACATGTGATTAAGATAAAAGTACTCAGATACATTGTATTTGTGCTTTTTCAGCCTAAGACTCTTAAAGGGGGAGGGACAAGTTGCATGAATCAAGTAGTTGAGCATTTTAACTCAAATTTTGTAACTGATGTTGGCAATGAAGTTGTACACACAGCAGAAAAATGATAAGTTTGGATCACAGTTTTCTCTTGTACTAAAGATATTGGAAAGATGTGCTCTATCAAGAATAGTTTCTACTTAAAACACCAGTTCTCTGCAGTTAAACACTCAGGTACAGACTGGGAGCTCATCAAAGTCACTGAACCATGTCAGACAAATCAAAAAAGGTAGGTATGCATTCAGCAGTCAAGAAAAAATGCAAACATTGTAACAAAAATATTTATCCATCCCAAATGGAAAGTTATTTCTGATATTCTGAGGAGCTAAAGTATTAATAGCAAGAGAAGATAAAATATAACTGCATCCTCAAGGTCACCAATAGTTCTATTTAAGGCCTATGGTTGTGTCTTAGTAACAGAGACAAATCATAACCTTCTACTTTTGGAAATTCATCTTCAAAATACCCACAGCTGCCACAGCTCTCTGTTCCCATTGCTCTCTGTGACCCATCTCAGAGTGCTTGGATAGAAATGGGATGCTGACAAAAGACTGTGTCCCAGGTCTGGAAGCTTATTTGTACTTCTTAAATCTTCCTTCTCTGATTTTCCTAACAGTCATTGCTAAAAAATGCCTGAATTAAACTGAATTTTCACTTTCCCCCACCCACCCCAGAAAGATTTAGTATGTGAAAATTTGCATGTGCCAACTAAGGGGAATTGTTTTCAGGAGCTGTGCAGAACAGCCTTTTACCATCACTGCCTGGACTGTGAATGAGCCTACATTTACCCCAAAGTTAAAATCAATAATTAAACTCTTAAATGTTCTTAACAGTGTGGTCTGGTGAGCAGCTGAGCTGTTCTAAGAGTCTGCAGTAGCCAGAAGGCAGTGTCTTCACCCTGCTGTCCCTCCTCCTCCTCTTCCCACATTTCACCCGCAGGCTCACCCCCCCTTCAGAGCTGCAGCCCCCCCTGTGAAGCAGACACAGTCTGAGCAAGAAGGGAAAGCAGAAACTCAGTGACTGCCTCAACATAACACAGCCAGTGGAAAAGAGCAGACCAAAATTCTGATCTCTCAAATGCCAGCCCCCTTAACAAGTCTGCTCTGTGCCTTGTCTAAACAGTCCCAGATAGGTCAGCATGGGAAAACAGGAAGAGGTAAAATAAGCAGAGGGGTTCTCTCTCCCTCCTTCAGGAAAACAAAGTGGTCAAATCAAAGGAACTGATTTTCTGCTTATATTTAGAGGAAGGCATTGATATATAGAGATCATGTTTCAGGTTGACAAGTAATACCAAATAATATCCAGTTTATGCAAGTCACAGGGGAGTGTAGCAGCTCCATTTTTATCCTGATTTTGGAAGGGTCTGGGACTCATGCAGCTGTGGTGTCCATCAGGCTCTCCCCACCATATCCAACCTCTTTTGAACCCACTGGCCAACTTCAACTCAATGTTCATGAGAAGCCATTTCTAAACAGAGGAGAAAGAAACACAGATTTTTACTCTAAGAAAAACAAGGCTGCAGTCTGTGGTTATTCAGGAGGCAGAGGAGAGAGATCATGGTACAATGGGAGGTTTAGGATACACAGAGGCAATTTAATGATACTGCAACAAGGAGTAAATTGAGTTTAGACTATGTCACATAGGAAACAATACCATAGGAATCCAGAATTGTTAATTCTGTTGTTTCTTTCATGGATGAAAAAGTATCTTTGTGGAGTTTTTAAAACAGCATAAAATGTTTGAATCTTGCTGTTCAAAATCTTTTCTTCTGCTTGACCTTTTGCTTTCAAAAAGGCAGGAAGAGATTATATGTTTATGGCTTTTGTTGATGGAGATCCTGTACAGAAATAACTGATCAATGTTTTTATATAAATTTGAGTCTCACTTGTGCAGTTTTTCAAAACAAAAAATAAATGCACACACCCGCAACAACATCTGTATTTATATTGGCCTTTTCAAAGTGAAGTTCTACAACTTTCTACTCGTGTGTTTCTAATTGCTAAAGTAAATGTAATATTATATCCAAAATTTGAAATGAGACATGATACCGGCTGTCCTAATTTGGAAGAGACACTTCTGCTAATTTTTTTGTCATGAGTCAGAGTCAATGCAATAACATTCCTGAGCAATGGGACAAGTTCAGTAGAAAGCGTATGGTCACAGGCAGTTGCACATCTTGTATTTTGTCCTTGGGAAATTAATGAGCAAGGTATTCCTAAAACAGCCTTAACACTTTCAAGTTAATTCAGAAATAATGCTGACAAACATTCCTTCATGATTCAAGTCCAGAGAAGTTCAGGTAAAGAAAACAAATTGATTAGGTCAATATTGTAAATTTTATTAAGTAAAGAAATGTTTAATGCCTGAAAGAGCAGTGGAACCCCAGCAGAACGTCTGCCATTCTGGCTGGAGGGACTTCAGGGTTTAAACAAGCCTGCCCATGGGAGACAAATTCTCCATGTTGTCTAACAGCTGCATCATAACAATCTGAGGCATTTCAGCAAGGTCAAGCAGTCTCACTTTTGGGAAGAGTGACCAAATGGGCATGCTTTAGTATATAAAACAGGCTGTGTGAAGGATATCCTGCCTGCAGAGTTCAACTGTCCTGTACCATGCACACTAGCCAACAACAATGAAAAAAAAAGAGGTCTGAGGGAAGATATTTGGCCTCCAGTACTTGATAAATTAGTGTAAATTAATAGCTGATATGTGATGAACTGAAAAATCAGAGCTGAACATTTGTATTTCTGTGCAGAGGTATGCAGGGGCAGAGTGCCTCAGCATCAATCAACAGAAAAAGAGGAAAATGCTCCAAGATGGCTCTTGACCAAACAGACAGGCATAGGCCTTGCAAGCTCTCCTGGGGAGCTTGGAACACTGCCTCATTTATTCCAGATGTAACCTACAAGACTCATTTGTTCTGATGATGGCTAGATAGGGATATTTCATACAAAGGTCTCAAATGGTAAGTGACTAGTGCTTAAAAACAGCCATCACATAAGCACTGTTCGCATCAGAGAGCAGGAGATCTGAGATCAAACTTCACAAACTTTTACTTTGTTCTGGCTCCATAAAGCATGAGAACATGACACCAAGGATGGCACAAGATAACTCTGCTTGGTCACCACATGAGTTTAGCAACAGCTCATCACCATTTTTCTCTGCAATTTACCCAATGCTATCTCCTCCAGCTCTTGATTTTTTAACCTATGAAATTAAGAGTTTTCATACATCACTCAAGTTCTGCAAGACCTGGTTTGTTAGTATTTATGACCTTGCTCTGGTGTGGAAAATGTACATCTCATGAGATTGTATCAGGACAACAGACTTTCTGAACAAGAAAAACTGTGCTGAGATCCTCTTGGGATAAGAAATAATTATTATCCAGGCACCAGTATTTAGCATCAGAAGATTGATGGGTAATCTTGCAGAACTGCATTGCCAGTTTCTGCACATAAAAGTGTAGTTTTGTGAAAATTAAATGCATGCTGTATGACAGCCTAGAGAAATATTCTTGTGTTGGATAGATTTTTAGATTAACTGCAATAATTTTCTTTTTTTACTTTATGAGGTTTCTTCCCCTTCAGGATTGATTGTTATCACTTTCAAAAACATAGAGTGTGAGAAGACAGCCCATAGTTAAGTGCAATATAATTAATAGAATCAATCAAGGTTAACAAGTATAGAAAAACCATCAGCAATAGCTAGTGTGTTAACATCCTTTCTCACAATATCAGCTCCTCATAGAAAATCAAACAATGAAAATATATCTTGAATAGGAGATTTTAAAATTTGAATTGTTTTACCAAATTCATTTGAAAATACTCTTAAGTCTTGCTTATCAAGGTGGAATAATGATGATGAAAATGTTAAAAAACCCAGAAACTTCATTCAAAAAGACAATAATTTTCAATTTATTTCAGTAATCTAAATGCTAATTATAGTGGAATTATTCCCACTGCTACAGAAATTCTTAAACTTGCTAAACATATATACTACATACATGTCTTTTTCTAAAAAATAATAGAAGACTTCTGTCAATTGAAATAAGCAGTTTTGGGAGAATAAGTTAAAAGCTGGATATGTCTCATGATCATATAAGCATAACTGAAGGTGATTAGTTTCTTTTAACTGCAAAATAAATGTCAGTGTTTCAACCTAAGATGATGCTAAGCTTGGTGCATGCTATCTCCATCTTCAGAAGTCTATCCTGGAGGAAAAAAATGCTCTACCACAACAACTCTGACTTATGGATGGCTTCTGAAAATAGTCACCTGAAATTATGAATGATTCTAAGCTATGACTTTTGCTTTAATTTGTCCTAATAGAAGATACCAAGAAGGAGGGTGCTGGTGGAGGAGAGGCTGGACACGAGCCAACAATGCACTCACAGTCCAGAAAGTCAGACATACCCTGGGCTGCATCCAAAGCAGCGTGGCCAGCAGATCAGGGTGATGATTCTGCCCTTCTGCTCCCATCTGGTGACATCCCCACCTGGAGCACTGCATCCAGCTCTGGGACCCCCAGCACAGAAAGGACATGGAACTGTTGTAGCAAGTCCAGAGAAGAACCACAAAGATGATTAGAGGGATGGAGCACCTCTCCTAAGAGGAAAGGCTGAGAGAATTGGGATTGTTCAGCCTGCAGAAGAGGTGGCTTTGGGGTGTCCTAATGTTGACCTTCCAGTACCTGAACTGGGCCTCTAAGAAAGATGGAGAGAGGCTGTTTACAAGAGCACATGGTGTTAAGACAAGGGGAATGATTTTCAACTGAAGATGGTAAGTTTAGATTAGATATTAAGAAGAAATTTTTTACTGTGAAGGTGGTGAGACAGTGGATCAGTTTGCCCAGAGAAGCTTTAGCTGCTGCATCCATGGAATTGTTCAAGAAAAGGTTGGATGGGTCTCTGAGCAACCAGATTGAGTGGGAGGTGTCCCTATCCATGGCAAGGGGTTGGAATTAGATAATCTTTAGGGTCCCTTCCAAATGTAACCGTTCTATGATTCTATGGTTAAGCTAGATGTTATTTACATTTTGAGTACAAGATGGGATGTATTCAAGCAGTTTTTTTCAGTTGAACATTGGCAGTAGAAATTTTGGACAGGAAAATATCCTTTAAATTATCTAATGAAATGTGGGGGGAGTTATTTATAGCAAATAACCACTCAAATATTTTTTCTTGTGATTTTGTTCATGAATCATTTCTTTGGCTGATAGAGATGTGGCTTTTCCAGCAAATAGTGTGATGACAACAATGTGATAGATAATTTATAGATAATTCTGTAGAGGGGTGTTCATGGGAAGGAACAGAAGGAGCAAAAGAAGTACAATGAATAATAAATGAAAACAAAATAATTTTCATGCAGAAACAGGCATATCTTGCCCCCAAAAAAGAATATAATTTCCTCTGCATTTCCAGCCCCTTCTGGGAAAAAGCTTTTAAGTCTTGAACAACTGAACTAAAAGATTGAATAATTAGGATACAATTTTTAGTGTTTTGAACAAGTTAAACCTTTACATTCCATTCCTTTCTGTACAAGAAGCAAATAAAATAAGGGAAATCAGTTAGATTTTAGGATTTCAGTGTGCTAATTAGGCTCAGAAACATTAGGACCAGGATAGTAGGGTGAAGCTGCAATTAGCTGAGATTTAATGAGCTGTGTAATGATAAGTGACAGGGCTATGTAACTTTACAGCCATAATTTCCTGATTAGATGAACTCTTAAACACTGCAATTCTACATCCTACCCAAGGTGGGTTGGCCTTTCTAGCTGGCCAGAGGAAAAACAAAGTTTTGCCTGCAAAGTTTTTAGAACCTACACAATTCTTTAGCAACAGGAAATTCCTATAGTTTCAGGGCAATTTCTCACTCTGACCAGAGCAAGCATAGTTTTCCATGCTAGTCTAAACATTTTTTCTGCTGCTTTTAATCTAGTTTATGTGGCTAGAAGTGTGTTGTCTGATGACAAGAGCGTCCTCTGAAGTAACCATGGTCAGATAGGATATCAGGGGCATCCAGTATCTGCAGCCATATGAAACACAGTTCAGGTGATGGAGAGGATCCACAAAGAAAGCCTATAAGAAAACACCTCATAAAAGAGGACCAGAAATGCAACCCCAGAAAGAAAGCAAATAACAGCTTGAGAAAATCTCTGTAACATTCATGAGCACAAGGGGAAAGTCTGCTGAATAAACCATGGATCTGAGGATCAAGTCACTTGCAACCATTAGTTGCTGACAGCTGTCTACAACTTTTGACAAGCCAAATTCTCACTACCAATCTTAACATGGGGAATATCACCGATAAAAATTATTTGAAGATGACAAAGTCCTCAGATTCACTATGGGAGATAATAACATATTGCTCATGATTTCAAAACCCAATAAAGGCATGATTTTCTTTAAAATCCTAAACTTTCTAGGATAGACAAACTGTTACATGTGCCATACCTGTCTAATCACTTTTTTTTTCCTTAATTCCTTTGCTTCCTTCAGCAGAACACACATTGGCCATTGACTATTAAGCACTCAGTGGATGGGGCCTGAATTTTACTACTTTTTTTTAGCCATCATCCCCTGTTCTGTCCTTCCATTTTAACAGAAATTATGGTAAACAAGACTGAGAGATAATGCAATGAAAGAACACTTAGAAAGGTTCAAAATGCCTATATCCTACCCATAGTGAGACTTCATCAGAATTTAAATACCTGGATCTATAAGAATGATAAAAATCTCTTTCTCCTGCAAGACATTTCCTTGGAGGCTCCCAAGACCTTCCTAGACACTGACACTGCCAGTGTGTATCTGCAGCAAGAGGCTGGCCTGAACAGTGAGTTCCCACTCATGTTTGAGCATGGTCCAGAAATTCTGCATAGGTCACAGAGACATTGAGCTGCTGCAATCTAGCAGAAAGCCCATCAGCATGGCCACATCTTTGGAAAACGTACCCAAAACATATATACACATAATTCATGGCACTACTTGATACTTCAAAGACAAAGACTACCTGCTTTCAAAAGTGGGTGGCAAGAGAGGGAGTAATGAAGGAAACAGATTAAACATGGTGTTCCCCAAATGCCACAATTGCTATCTTTACTGTCATGTATTTGTTAAAGCCAGCAGTATAACACTGAGTCCCAAGGAGATAATAACTGTTCTGATATGTAGTTCAGAGCTTCTGGGGCTGTGAAATGTATGATGACATGGAATTCCTCAGCAGGGTTACCAGCTGTGATATCCCTCTGCCTTTCTCCACCGCCTGCCACTCTTTGCTTCCTCAGTGGCTTGACATGCAGTATAATTATATTTTTCTGGGGCTGACAGCAGAATAGAATGTTCTTATTTTGCTTTTTGTCTTACCTTGCTCCCTGAGCTGGTGCCCAGCCTGGCTGACAGGTAGTCACACTCATGCAGCAGAGAAGGCACAGCTGCTGTGACAAGGGAGTAGGAGTATGTTAAGCCAATTTTGCTACAAGAAGAGTAATGTATAATGAGATTGTGTGAGAACCATGACCTTTCTAGCTGTGAAAGGAGTCAAATACAATCAGTTAACATCCTTAGGAAATAATTGCCAACTACCTTCTGTGCTGGAAAGCTGGCCTAGCTCTGGACAAATATTACCATGCTTCATTTACATTATCATCAACACCTACAGCTATTCAAAATTGCCACACAATCTCCACTATTTAAATAATTAGGCAAGGAGGAACATAATCAAGCAAGACAAATTTTGTATTTAAAGACGGCAAGTTATTTGCTGTGGAATTCTCCTGTAATCAAGTTCTTCCTGTTCTATCCTACGTGATGGGACAGGAGGTGGGAAGGTTGCAAGCAGGGTTCAGGACACAGCTCCCTTGTGCCAGCCTTTTTCCTGGGACATGCCTCTCACTATCTTTTTATCTGAAATAGACAAAGGCAAGTAACAGCGGTGGAGAAGGACATGGATTTAACAGCAGTCTTAGGGGCCATGATGAAGAACAACATATGGCACTTGGAAGTGTCTCTGAGAGAAAGGCAGAGCCATGATCCAGCTCTCTTTGCAGAACTCCAACCCAGGAAAGACTTTGTAAAGTGAAATCCCCTTTTCAGCAGCACTGTGGATTGTGCTGAGGGAGAGCAAGAGTGGGAAAACGAAGCAATAAATGTTGAGACATTTGGTTACTACTACGTTTGACCCTGGCATGGCTAGCTGCTTGCTCTCTATGCAGTTTTGTGGGGAGGCTTCATATTCATAAAAATCAGAGTTAACAGATTGCTGCTGGCCTTGGTTCTTGTTATTTCCTTGGTCATCTTGCTTGCACACTTCTCAGGCTCTGCAAAAAAGGCTTTCAAAGATGGGTGAATAACATCCAACTATGACAAAAGCTTTCAACAGTCATCTAATGTTCCAAATGAGTACTCAGTGTGGAACACAAAGACCACAGAATGAAGTGCCAATAACGATTGTATCCAACCTTTCCCAAATAACTGCCACAACATGCACAACTCTGCTTAGCTAAGTAACTCGAGAGTGAAAAGTGATGTACTAACAGTCTTCTGGAGATAAGCAGAAGAGTCACACCATTCACACTGGCATGCCACAGACCAGCAAATCATCACGTGTGCCTCACAGTATTTGGATTTTGTGCCACTCTTACATATTGGTGGCGTAGCAGAATCACTGGTGAGTGGATAACAAGAGTTTGCTATGTTAATGTCATTTTATGAAACCTGTTTCTCAGCCAGTCACCGGGATTTGAAGAATGAAGTATACCATTCACCTTTTTTCTTTTTCCAATTAAAGTAGCAGCAGTCAAACACTTAATGCAAGAAGATTAAATGTATGTGAATTATTTCCTGAGGTCCTTTTCTCATTTCAGTATGAACAATGCAGCCAAAGTTGTGGGAGAGCCTGGAAAAATGGCCAATTTGCTCATGTGCCATGATTTAATCACTGCCTAAACCTGTTGGAATAATATTTCCTTGAGAGTGGCAGTATAAAGCATATTCTAGAAAAGCTTAATGAAATTCTGTAAACAATGCAATTAAAAACTTTAACACCTACAAGATAAAAAGGTACCAAATTCTTTTTTTGCTTTCAAGTCAGCTTGATACAATCATATGTCCAAGTAACAGAGAAAAAGCCCACCACTTAATCTCCAAACCATAGCACAGAAAAAATACACAAGGAAAAAACTCCATGGCCTGTGCTCAAGTAGCAAAAATGTTTTCATAAGCTTTTGCACTTTTTATCTTCAGTAAAATAATACAAATTACTTAAAATCCCTTCTGAAACATTCTGGAATATAACATGATTTGGGAGGAGGAAGCAGCAAGAGTTTTTGATCCCTCCAGTGGACTAAGTCTAACATAGGCATCTGTTTTAAAAGTCTTTCCAGCCAGAAGTTCCTCTAATGCAGCAACTGCCTCATAACTGTCATTTATCAAAAAGATAAACTGGTGGAAATTGTCCATTCCCTGTTCCAGCATGAGCAGTGCATGAAGATAATTGTTTGGAAACAATCCCCTCCCTCTGTTCCCTCCAGTTTCATCCAGCAATTCCAGTAGTCCCCTTAAAAGAAGATTTATATCAGAAAATGGTTTCCCAGGAACTTAGCTTAGTAATGCTATTGAATATAGTAAAGAACTACATATATTGATAATGTCTCCCCAACACGATCTCTGGCATCTAATTTTCAAAACCAGCTTCTGGCAACTAATCACAAAAGCAGCTTTCATAATAGATCTATCTGCTTTAGCTGCCACAGTAAATATGCTGCTATGATCAGGGCAACATGGAGCTTGAATCCCAGCTAGTGTCTTATATTGACAGCATTTTTCACCTATTTGCTACAAGGCAATGCAAAAGCTGTTCAACTTCCTAGTTCTGTATCTGTTTCATTTTTCTTGAAGTTCAATCTTAGTCTGGATTTCCTGAGGATGCAATGCCTATTCCTGTGATAATTATCTTAAATGAGTGATTTATACACAAACTCAATTGCAGTTTAATATGTCTCTAAATAAAAGGAATTCCTTCAGGGTTTGTTTTGAGTTTGTTTTTGTTTTTAATGAATGAATTTATGTGTGTAATCTAAATTTAAAAAGTCAAAGAAAAAAAAAATGTTGGTAAATAGGTGTTTGAGGTACATAGCATGAGAACACATTTCCTCCTGCAAAGTGGTGAAATGGGCTCTCTAGCTCTTTCTGTTCTTTGATGTTTTAGAGCAGCAAGAAGCAGTGAGCACCCAGCCAGTGGAGCTGGGGGGATTTCCAGCCACCTGATGGCCAGGTGGGGAAAAGCTCACAGGCCTTGGAAATGGTGAAGGCAATAAATTTGAGAAGCTGCAGGAACCTCAGCAGTGAATTTTGGGCAAACAGAAGGCTAAGAAATTGCAGCCAGTTGTAGAAAACAAAAACTGCAGCAAAGGCCAAAATTGCCAACTCTGGGGCATTCAGAAGAGTAAATAAAATGCAACCATCCACCACTGAGATCTGACTGAGGCTGGGAAAGAGATATTCCTCCCTTCCTCCCCCCCTTCCTCCCTCCCTCCCTTCCCCCCTTCCTCCCTCCCTCCCTCCCTCCCTTCCTCCCTCCCTCCCTTCCTCCCTTCCTCCCTTCCTCCCTTCCTCCCTTCCTCCCTTCCTCCCTTCCTCCCTTCCTCCCTTCCTCCCT
>VZUI01004090.1:0-23033 GCA_013401135.1 Cettia cetti
AAAAAAAAAAAAAAAAAAAAAAAAAAAAAAAAAAAAAAAAAAAAAAGAGAAAATTATTGGGAATTGCTGGATGTGGCTTGAGTTCCTTGTTCATCCTTTCTGTTCTGCATCCCTCCGTTCTTGCCTTAAATCCCTCTCTTTTTTTTTGGGAATTCCATGGGATCACATATTTTTTGGTCTTTCTGAAGAGCAGCCTCGTGTCCTGATCAGCATCTCCCCTTCCAGATATTGATATTGTAGCTCTTCATGACTCAATTAATTCAAACATTATTTGAAACTGGAGCTGCAATTCCAGTGCTGGAATAAGATGGAAAAACCAGGAGATGCTGAGCTTTGTCAACAAGGGATAAAAACACCCTGACAAATTCTCCACTCAGAACTGCTGGAAACTGGATTTGTGGATTAAGGGTAGTTAAAAATATTAAAGGACAAGGAGCACAAGAAGGATGATCCCAACTAAAGCTGGGAGGATCATTTTTCTCAATCCACGCTCACTTCCAGTGCCAGGAAAAATCACATTATCCACCAGCAGCACATGGGGATAAAGCAGTGCCACTCCTGATCCTAAAATCCCTGGGGACGTTGGGATTTGCAGGGTGTAGGGACTGACCCCAAACAGGTTGGGATTGGGATCCCGAGCTCCTGTTGGGATTCTCTGCTGAGCGTTAATTGCGTGTTAATTGCCCTGGGCTGATAATGGGGTCGTTGCTGCTCTGCCTCCAGAGGATGTGCTGATCCAAAGTTTGATGTTTTCCCAAAGCTGGAGACAGCTCCAGGCAGAAATTTGGGCGGCACTGCCCGTCTCCAAGGCCTGGAATTTGGGATTCTGATGTCTCTGCTCCTATTGCAAAATTCGGAGAGCTGAGGAATGAAACCTGGAAGGTGCAAGGCTCATCCAAGCCCAAATCTGGAATTTTGGGAAGGGCTGAGGGATCCCACTGGATCATTCCCATACTGACCACTTCTCCTTTTGGCCCATCCACACCCGGGGGTCCCTGGAGGCAGGGCTGGGATCTCCCTCTCTTCCCTGGTGGGCCCTGCAGAGGAAAAGGAGAGTTCAGTCAGCACTTCCAGAGATATCCCACATTTCTTTGGGATTTTTCCCCTAAAACCCAACCTGGGCATCAGGAGAAGACATTCAGAGCACCTCAGGTGCTCTCCAGATGGGATGGGATCGGTGCTCTGGAATTCTTTCCCTCTGTCCCAACCCCACAAGGCATTCCTGGAGTTTCTCCTTTAATTCCAGGAGAAGCCAAGGACCAGTGTGGATGGAAAAAATGGCACCACACAGCCTCTCTTTAATCAGTGTCCAAAATAACAACAAAAAAAAAGCCATTTATTATCCCAGACAGGCTTTTCTGGGCTCGATAATAACATCAAAAATTCCAGCCTTTTTAAATATCCATGAGGGAATCTTGTACTTTCGGCTCTCTCCTCCCTCCTGTGATTCCTTTGATTTATTTTTCATGGCAAGGCACAGCCTGGGGAGCAAGAGGAAGAAGAATAATTTTGTTTCCATGGGCTGGAGCGGGATTTAATCCATATTTAATTGTTCTGGAAGGACCTTTTTCCACCTTCTTCCTACAACCACCCTTCAAAATTCCTTTTAAAGATCCCTGTCACACTTCCAGCACCTTTATTCAGTGACTCCAAGCTCTTATTTTTAAGGAAGATGCTGATTTCCAGAGGTATCTTCCAGGTAAAATTCAGCTTCCATAAGGAAAATCAGCAGGGAGAAAATCCAAGTCTTTTTTGGGGAAAAAAGAAATATTTGGGAGTTGTTTTGAAGTTGGTTTTGTGATAAAGGAGTTGATTAAGGAGATCTGATGCCACAAAAAAGGAAAATTATTGGGAATTGCTGGATGTGGCTTGAGTTCCTTGTTCATCCTTTCTGCTCTGCATCCCTCTGTTCTTGCCCTAAATCCCTCTTTTTTTTTTGGGAATTCCATGGGATCACATTTTTTGGTCTTTCTGAAGAGCATCCTCGTGTTCTGCTCAACATCTTCCGTTCCAGATATTGATATTGTAGTTTTTAATGATTTAATAAACTCAAACATTATTTTTCATGAGGGATTTGCCCAAATCCCGTCAATATTTGATCCTGATGGAGCTGATGTGGTGTAAAAGTTGTCAATGGATGTTGGCTTGGGAAAAAAAAAAAGTAGGAAAATTCTGCTGAAATGAGGTGGAATAAAGATTTTTTAGTGACCCATCCATGTCAGAATTCCTGCAAAGATCTGTAGGATAAGGAGATCCAGGAGAGTGGATCTGAGGAGATCCAGAGTCATTCATATTTCCCCAGAAAATTGGGAATTGTCCCAACTTCCACCCCCCCAAAATCCAAATTATTTCTGTCATTGTCAGGAATCAAGCAGGGTTTATGGATAAAATTGGGGTTTTTTGGGTTATTTTATTCCAACATTTCTTTTATTCCTGGACCTTCCAGGTAATTTTTGTATCCTTTAATCCAAGCCTGAAACTCTCCCAGCAAAACCACAGAGGGATTTTTCATTTCCAGCCTTTTTTTCACTTTGGAAAGTTCTTTATTTCTCGAAGCTATCTCATGAAAACTTCCAGGGCAGGGTGATCCTGCTCATCAATGGAATTAACATCTCATTTCCCAGGATTTTTTTTTTTTTCCCCCTTTCTAAAAGGTGCCCAGCGTGGCTGGAATGCAAAAATATTCATTAAAAACGGGAGCTGAGAGCCACCAGCTCCTTCCCAAGCCTTGGCATCCTGATCCTGGGATTAATTAAGGACTTGTTGTCCTGATCACTTGGAATTATCTCTCCATGGAGAGGTCAAATCTTGCCCTGAAGAGACGGGAAAGGAGGGGAGGGAAGGGGATGGAAAATCTCCAGAGGGAAATGAAGCGGGAGATGAAATATGGGATTGAGATCTCGCAGGAAGAGGGAATGTGGGAGAGCTCAGGAGGCAGCTGGGGAGAGGGGGGACATGGGGACACTTCAGGGGGCACACGAGGGTGTCCAGGTGTGGATCCCTGTGGGATTCAGGGCCTTTTGGGATTCCTGTGGGATTCAGGGTCTGTGGGATTCCTGTGGGATTCAGGACCTGATGGGATTCCTGTGGGATTTCTATGGGATTCAGAACCTGTTGGGATTCCTGTGGGATTCAGGACCTGATGGGATCTTTGTGGGATTCAGGATCTGTGGGATTCCTGTGGTATTTAGGACCTGTGGGATTCCTGTGGGATTCAGGATCTATGGGATACAGGACCTGCTGGGATTCCTGTGGGATTCAAGGTCTGCTGAGATTCCTGTGGGATTCAGGATCTGTGGGATTCAGAACCTGTAGAATTTGGGACCTGTGGGATTCCTGTGAGATTCAGGACCTGTGGGATTCAGGACCTGATGGGATTTTAGGCCTGTGGGATTCAAGATCTGTGGGATTCTTGTGGGATTCCTGTGGGATTCAGGACCTACTGGGATTCCTGTGGGATTCAGGATCTGTGGGTTTCAGGGCCTGTGGGATTCGAGCCCTGCTGGGATTGCTGTGGGATTCAGGACCTGTGGGAGTCAGGACCTGCTGGGATTTGGGATTTGTGGGATTCAGGATGTGCTGAGATTCAGGACCTGTGGGATTCTGGGCCTGAATGGGATCCTTGTGGGATTCTGGACCTGCTGGGATTCCAGACCTGCTGGGACTCAGGACCTGTGGGACTCGGGACCTGTGGGACTCGGGACCTGTGGGATTCGGGACCTGAAGGATTCAGGACCTGCTGCTCACCTGCGGGCCTGGCTCTCCCTGTGGCCCCCGAGGTCCATCTGCTCCGGCCCCTCCGGGCTTCCCAGGCCATCCCGTTTGTCCTTTGAATCCTCCCAATCCAGGAACTCCCTTGGCTCCCTGGGAATCACAGGGGGTTGAGGGATGGGGCAGCCAAACACCATCCAAACCCTTCCATGGCATTGGGAATATGGGAACACCTTCCACATTCCTTTGGGGTGGGAGCTTTGCTCTCCACCTTTCCTTGTCCAGAAGGTGCTTGGTGATGTGGATTTTCCATCCAATTATTCCCAAGAATTCCTAAATTCCCAACTCTCCCAGCTCACCTAAACAGAATCCTTTCATTTGTAACCCTGGGAAAAATGAGGAAAGAGGAAGATCCCAAACCCAAACCTATAAATTTCCCACTGCTCTTCACCACTGAGCTTCCTCCCAGAGCTGCAGGAAACAGAAAACATTCCCATGAAACCCAGCAGAAGGAAAAATCCAACACCCAGCAGTGGTGGAGAACAAATCTGTGGGAGAGGAGAAGACCAGGAGATGAGGGGAATGAGAATTCCTTGGGAGTGATCTCCTGGCCTCCAACCAGAGATTTCAGGAGGTGTTTGACCATCAGGGAAGGAGGAACAGATTTGTTATCAATAAAATCCTTTAAGATCCCAAATCTGCTGGAAAGTGGAATTCAGGAAGGGCTTGAGTGGCTGGAAAATGCCAAGAGATTTGATGGAAGCCACTGGGATTGTGTTTGGGGTTTTTTTCCCCCTTAAAAATTTACTGTTTTAACAGAAATCCAGATTTTTTTTCCCCCTGATGGATAACTACAATTTTAGGTGTGGTATTTTTTAAGGAATAAAGCAGGAAATTAAGGAATGCTGAGAAGGAAGATGGGTGGGGTGTGATCCCGGTGGGAATTCCTCAGGGAGATGAGAACAGCACTCAGGGTCAGCTTGGAGACCTTTCCCATTTCCCAAGGTGGCCACAGCCTGATCCACTTTTCCTACCCCAGAGCATCCCATGGATTTACTCTGGGAATTTACCCAGCCCCTCTGGATGGCTTTTCCTCACACTCAGCTGGCTCCTCCTGGGATTTTATCCATGGACAGAGGTGAATTTAACGAGACCTCTCCCTCCTGCCCTTTTCCAACTGCATTCCCAACCCTAACATTCCAGCCAGTTGACATTTCCCCTCTGGAAAGGGCACCAGTGATGTGGAAAATGTTAAATTTTGTTAACTCCACCTGATGGATGTGGGATTTATTCCTTGGAAATGGCAGCCTGGGCAGTACCAACCTTTTCTCCTTTTTCCCCAGGAATTCCTGAGGCGCCGTTGTTCCCTGAGGCTCCTGGTTCACCCTGGAAGGAGCCAAGGTAAAAATCATGGCTAAAGTGGGCTTGGAAAGGCTGGGATTTGGGGAATAAACTGGTTTTTCCTTGGATTAGAATTATTTACTGAGTGTCACCTCAGTCTGGGCATTGGTGGTATTCCAGGAGAGAGAAAATTCCCATTAAAATAAAAAAGAGCCTGTGGAGCATCAAGACTGGGATGGATGGACTCCATTGAGGGGATGAGTAAAGAGCTCAATCCCAATATCCAAGAATCTTCACCCAATCCGTGCTGATTTATGGGAACAGATCCAGGAAAACCCATTTTATGCCCTTTGGAAGAAACAAGCATTGTCCAGGGGTGGATTTGGGAAATCTTCTGGGAAAACTCTTGTGGGATGATCTTTAATGTCCCTTCCCAAACTATTCCATGATTCTGTGATGATTCAGATCCTCACCTTTGGTCCACGTTGTCCATTCGAGCCTGGAATTCCTGGTTTTCCAGGACTGCCAATTTCTCCCTGGGGATGGAAAAGCAGTGGAAGGGCCGTGAGGAAAAAGAACCCCCAAATCATTGGGAAAACTCTGGAAAAGCAAGGAAAGGGATAACCCAGGGATGACAGAGGTAAAGTCTTCACCTCACTCCAGAAATTTCTGATCACTAAAATTGAACTAATAACAAATGAGACAGAATAAATAATTAACACTATCTCATAACCAAGATAATTAGAAATCCTTAAAACTGGAGATAATCCCAACTCCAAGCTCTCCTAGAGGAAAGTAGGTGGGAAATTCCCGAAAGAAAAACTCAAGTTACCAAACACAGCAAGGCTGACGAACCCAAATATGAATAACAATAAAAATAGTATTAATTAAATATTATTATAACCACAATAACAACAATGACAACACCGGCTCTGTCACAACAGCTCCCATTTCTCTTATCAACCTTTCCAAACGCTCCATAAAAAGCCCATTAAGGCTCATTTTCGTTGTTTACTGATAAGGGACTAATGGTGCTGATAAGAGCCCTGCACAAATTTAGAACTGAGCCCAAGCCGTTGCTAAGACACGGATCAGGAGGGATTCGGGCTGGGTAGGGTTTAGTTTTTAACCCCAGATTATCCCAAAATTCCCTGCAAAGCTTCCCAGTCTGTGACTCCCTGCTCTTCATGGGCCTTCCAAGAGGGATTTTCCCACAGAAATGGGGTGAATTTTTCAGGATTCCATGCCATGGATCAGGAGGGATTTGGTCTGGGTTTAGTTTTTAACCCCAGAGTATCCCAAAATTCCCTGCAAAGCTTCCCAGTCTGTGACTCCCTGTTCTTCATGGGTCTTCCAGGAGGGATTTTCCCACAGAAATGGGGTGGATTCCTCAGAATTCCATGCCATGGATCAGGAGGGATTTGGGTTGGGTTTAGTTTAGATTTTGATCCCAGATTATCCTGAAGTTCCCTGCAAACCTTCCCAGTCTGTGATTCCCTGCTCTTCATGGGCCTTCCAGGAGGGATTTTCCCACAGAAATGGGGTGGATTCCTCAGGATTCCGTGTGCGAAGCTCTTCTGGGACTGAGTGGGAAGCAGTTCTGGGAATGGGGCAGCTGGAGGGTGGAAAGCGGGGCTTGGCTCACCTTGGCACCTTTGGCTCCTGCAGCGCCGATCCGGCCTGGAAGCCCTCGCAAGCCCTGGGAATAAAGGAGAATCCACAGGGAATGAGGGTGGAGGAGGAATTCTGAGGGTGCTGGAAGCTCCTTTCCCATCTCTGTTTGTTCCAGCCTTTATTTCCCAGGATCATGGAGTGGTTGAGGTTGGGAGGAGCTCTGGAGAACGCTTCTCCAACTCCCAATCCAAGCAGTGCCATCCAAAGCTGTTCCACCACGTTCCCAGGGATTTTGGGCATCTCCAAGGATGGAGATTTCCCGGGATCTCATCCATGTCCTACCTTTGTCCCTTTCTGCCCGGTGTCACCAGCTCTCCCAGGGTCACCTTTCCCTCCCTATGTGAAAAAAAAAAAAAGGACAAAGGAGATGAATTTTCAGGAATTTTGGGCCAAAATCCCGCCCATGTGCAGGAAGTTTTTTGGGAGCTTCCCTATTGGGAGGGAGCTGATCCCAGGAAAGTGAGATCCAGGAGGGATACAGTGAAGAATTCCTTGGTTTCCTGCTCTCCATTGGGCAGAAGAGGACTTGGGATGTGAAGGGAATTGAAATTTGGGCTTTGGTAAGAAACAGAGGAAAACTCAGGCTGGGAAACATGGGAAAAGTAAGGGATTTTGGGATATGGACATGCTGGGAACTGGAGGAGGACAACTCCTAAAAACCAGGCCAGGATGTACATTGGAGACTTTTCCAGGATTTGGGAAAGACCCTGAGGAAGGCCCTGAGGCCTTTAGGGAGTGGGAAGGGAAAAATGTGGGATCCTGGAAATCACAGACAGGAATGTGGGATCCAGAAAGGAGCAGACAGGAATGTGGGATTTGGGAAGGAGCAGACAGGAATGTGGGATTTGGGAATGCACAGACAGGAATGTGGGATCCAGAAAGGAGCAGACAGGAATGTGGGATTTGGGAATGCACAGACAGGAGTGTGGGATTTGGGAATGCACCGACAGGAATGTGGGATTTGGAATGCACAGACAGGAATGTGGGATTTGGGAAGGCACAGACAGGAATGTGGGATTTGGGAAGGTTCAGAGCCTTTCCCAAACATTCCCTCTCCTTCCCTCCACTCACCGGTTTCCCCTTCTGTCCCTGAAGGCCTCGGTCACCTTTGGCTCCCTTGATCCCGTTCTTCCCATCCAGTCCTGCTGCACCCTGCCAGAAAGTTGGGAAAAATTCATTCCAGAGTCATTTTTTTTTTTTCGGGGAAGAGGGATGAGGACAATCCAGGATGGAAACCCAGCTGTAGGATCCCTCATTCCGAGGTCAGAAGCACCCCCAGGAACAGCCCCAATTCCTGAGGTTGGGATTTAGCTCCCATTCCTCACCCCAATTCCATGGGATTGTGAATCCCTGGCAAATGAAACCTGGGAAGGGATTAGTTTGTTATTCCAGCTCTGGAAATTGTGGCAGCAAAAGGCCAGGGAGATTTGGATGGGGTTGGGAATGGGAGCAGGGATTTTAGGAATGTCCGACCCAGGGGGCTGCAGGTTTTTTATCCAATTCTTTGGAATTTTTTTGGCTTCTGGAGCCACATCCAGCACTGGGACCTCCTTTCATTGTTGTGGTAGCAAATAAAGCTGCTAAAAATCCTCTTTTATTTTTTGTTTTTAAATTTTAATTTTTTTTTCCAAGGTTGCCACAGTCTCCCCTTCCATCCTGGCCAATTTTGAAGGCATTTTCCAGCACTTGGATGTGAAGGAAAAATTTGATTTATCCTCACTCCAGCCCCTCAGCTCTCTCAGGGAAGAATGAATTGGCTGCTTGGAGCAAGCTGGGAGCTGAACAAGTGGAATTCTCTGCTTGGAATTTGTTTGCTGTGGTTGGTGGGAGAAAACAAATTCATTAAAAATAAAATACAGATAAAAAAAAAATCAGATTTGTGTGCCAGGGACTCCCTGGATCAGGGAAAATCCATGTTCCTCCATATTCCAGCCACAAATATCTCTTTATTGGTAACTATTTATTGACACAATCAATAGAAAATTCCATCTGGGTATGCAAATAAACCATAAAATCTCGGGATAATGGGAATATCTCTGTTTGCTGGGAGAGATTGGAGGGTAATGAACCATTTGTGTGATGGTTGAATCCCAGAAATCCGGGATACCTTCAAGTGCCTGGTGTTCTGAAGGAGCTGGGAGCTGGGATCACACCAGGGATGGGTCAAAAACATGACATTAATTAGAGTTCTCCTAATTAGCTTTAATATTTCTCTTCATTATCCCAAATATCTCCAGTGCTGGGTTTTCCTGTCGGTGTCCGACTCATCTTCCTGCTTTCCATGAGATCCTTCTCATCCTGAGAGCATCCCAAATTGTTTTAGGAACAGGCAAACTCACGGATAAGCTGAAGGAAAGCTGGGTCTAAGCCTGGCCTACTTAATCCAGGCAACATAAATAAGATTTAGACCCGGGTTTTATCTCTCCATAAGTGTTTTCCTGCTTATCCTGGGCTGGAGAGATTTTGGAATATGGATTGAAAGGTTTAAAATTGGGATTGGATATGGCCTGAAGGGGAAGAAGGTCATGGAGGTGATGCTTTCCCAGGACAGGGAAAAGATGGGATAGGAGGAATTAAAAGGAGGGGGGGAAAGGGGGAAAAAAGAGAAGAAAATGCAAAGAAACCAAATGGAAATTTGTTCCCTCGGATTCCCATCCCGGCGTGTCATGCCAGGGAAATCAAGGCTGGACAATAAACCGGAGTAAATTAAAATTTAAATGGCAATTTAAAGGCAATTACTGCGGGAATGCTGGAAACGACTCCGGCTCTTCTGGTTTGGGATTCAAACCTTGCTGGAATTTAACTGCGAACGCTCCGAGAGGCTGAGTCACCCACCCTGTGACGCAGAGAATCCTCGGATCCTCCGCTTCCAGGCAAAAATTCCCGCAGAGCTCCGGGCTGGAGGAGCCGGGAATGAGCAGGGACACCCTGGGAAAAGTTGGAATCCACCGGGATGCTCCCCCCGAAAGGCTGGAGCTGTTTGAAGCCACACATCAAAAGAAGGATGAATTCCCAAACTTCTCCCTAAAAGCTTTTCCCACCTGCTGGGCTCCTGCTCCTCAATATTTGATGGGATGATGCAAATGGAATTTCCAGGCGTGTTTTTATCCCTTCCCTGCTGGGTTTTGGCGGGATGGTCTGGTCAGGATTGTTTCCTGCAGTTTTGAGCTTCTTTCCCCCCCAAAAGTTTGGTGTTTGGGGTGGGAATTGCACGATTTAATGGAAAATTCCCCTTGGCAGGGGGTTTGGAATGAGAGGATCTGGAAGGGAATGAGCCAGCCCTCAGAATTTCAGGATTACTGTGTGGTCCCAGTTTTCCTGGGAAACTTAATATCCATAATAAACTCAAATTCCTGCTTATAAACCATTCCCACTCCTGCTGAACTCTGAGTCTGGTGCTCCCCAGACTCCAGGGATTCAGAATCCTCGGGAAACCAAAACAGGGAGTAAGAAATGGGGGAAAAGAGTATTAAAAATCAGAGTTTTGGGGAGAATAAGGGGTTAATCCGCTGTTATTTGAATATTTTAAAGCACAATCTCAGGGAATAAAGGAGCTGGGAGCTTGAATCCATGATCCAAATGATGAGTTAATGGGAATAACAGGCAGCAATTGGAATACAAAAGAGGGAAGAGAGGCAGGAGCAGCAAAATAAAAAGGGAGCAGAGCTTTGAGGGAAGAGGAGAAAGGAGGGGGAGGCGCCTGGAATATCAAAACTGGACCCGTTTGTGAAATCAGGCAGATCCATTGAAATTTTTCAAGGAATAATTGCAGGGAGAAGACACAAATGCTGCTCAGCTCGGCTGGGAACTTCCGTGGATCAGAAAATCGGGAGAGCAAACGGATGAGGGAGCTGAAATCGCTGCCAGGGAATTCAGCAGGAGCAGCAATTGTTGGCAATTTGTGGGAATAAAAGAGGGAAATGAAGGAAAATGAGGAGCAGGAGGATTTACCTGAAAGATTTGGCGTTGGATCCAGGCAGGATGGGAGTTCTGTCCTCAGGAAAAGAGGATTTGGGGAATGAGGGACAGCTCGGGAATAACTCCAGGAAGGAATAATCAAAGTGGGAGCACTTAGGAGATAAAGTGGGACCTTAATTCCCATCAGGATCTTCCCTCAGGTGCCTGAATGGATGGGAATGATGGGGGAGAGTTCCCAAAATCTTCCAATAAAAGCAGTGGGAAGTGAACCTGGCAGAGGGAGCCACAGGTGGGATGAATTCCAGAATTTATCATGGATCTTCCAGCAGCATCCCAGCTCAGATCTGGCTTTTGCAATTTTGGGAATGTGGTGAAGGATCAAATCCCAGCTTTGCCCTGCACCAGAATAATCCCAGGATATTTCCAAAAGGAAATTTCTTTGCTTTGCTCAGATGGTGGATGGCAGGACACCACTTTTTGGGAATTGTTTTCCCTAAAATCCAGGGAAAGACAGGATGCTGGGATCCCTTTGCACTCAGCAAACTTTGCTCTATTCCTGGATGGACTCACCCTGTGGATTCAGGTGTTCCCTACAAAACAATTCCATAAAAATCCTCAACCCAATCCCTACCAGTGCTGATCCCAGGTCTTGCAGCACGTTCCCACCTTGAGGCTTTGGCAAAGTGCTCAGAAAGTTGTTTATAATCAATAATCAATAATCAATAATCAATAATCAATAATCAATAATCAATAATCAATAATCAATAATCAATAATCAATAATAACAATAACAATAATAATAATAATAAATTAATTAATTGGATAAGGGCCTCTTTTCCTCAGGGAGCAATTCCCACTCTGGATTCCAGGCCTGCCAATAATTCCATGGCTGTGACCAGGAATAAATGGGGAATTATTTCTTTGGACAGCCTTGGACTTTGGACAACCTTGGAAATTTGGAGTTTGGGCCCTTAATTAAAGAGCTGGACTTGATGGTCCTGGTGGGTCCTTTCCAACTCCAAGTGTTCCATGATTCCATGATTCTGGAATCTTTGGAGCTTGGAGACATTTCCACTGGGGATGAACACACCAAAGCCATTACAAACATTAAATAAATGCATTTTTCTTGTGTTCCTTAATGCAAAACCATGGAATCATGGAATGGTTTGGGTGGGAAGGGCCCATCCAATTCCAACTCCAAGGGCAGGGACACCTCCCACTATCCCAGGGTGCTCCAAGCCTCATCCAACCTGGCCATGGACACTCCCAGGGATCCAGGGTCATCCATAATTTTTCTGGGAATTCTGTCCCAGGGCCTCTCCATCCTCACAGGGAATTTTTTCCACAAGCCATAACCCCAAACCTCTGGCTGCGGTCCCTGATATCCACGCTGCTTTTCCAGCAAAACCTCTTGGAACACGGATTTTGGGGAGCATCTCTGAGTTCCCACAGCCTCTTCCCACCCCTTCCAGGGCCCTTTTCCACACCCAGGACCTGGAAAGGCAGGGAAACGTTTTCCCACTCACGGCAGATCCCGGCGAGCTGGGTTCTCCTGGCTCCCCCTGCAAGGAAAGCAGGGATGAGTTACCCTGGGGAAGAGCTGAGATCCCTCTGGAAACAGGGAATGCTGTAGGAATTCTGGAAAAGGGACCAGGAGAGCTTTTGATAGCAGCAGATATCCCAAAAATCCCAGCTGGAAAACAACGGATTCCACCAGCTCTAAATGGAGCTTGGAGAGCATCTCTCATCCCCCTCCTGGAATGTTGATATTCCAGCAACTCCTTACTGACCATTCCAGCCTGGAAAAGCTCCCAGAGTGCTCTGCTCCTTTAAAATCTTTAGGATTTTCCTGGAAAAGTGCAGCTGCTCTGGCTTTTCCAGAGCCTCAGTCATTCCAATCAGCAATTTTGGGGAGGGAATGAGGGATTGTATTCCATGGGAAAACAGGGATGGGATTTTCCACCTCAGTCGTGGCAGGAGGTGCCTGAAGTTTGGAGCTCACCTTCTGTCCCACGGGTCCTCTGCTCCCAAAAAGTCCCATCATTCCCTTGGATCCAGCTTCTCCTTTGATTCCCTAAAATGTTAAAATCCCTGTTAAATACATTTTGAGCACCTACTCTCTGGAATTTATCCATGGAAAAACCCATGGAGATAACAAAGATGACCAAAAGCACCATTTCCATATCAAAATTCCATCCCAGGGGTCGGGAAGAAAGCCTCCAGTGCCAGGACTTGGCAGGAACCTTTGGGAATTCCTATGGAAAAGATTCCTTCCCTAGTGGGAGGGATTGAAGGAAAACAGGCAGGAAGGGGGTTTGGATCCTTGGGATGAGCCAAATCTGTGCCAAAAATCTAGGAGAAAACCCTGCTGGGCTCACTGGGGCTGGAGATTCCAAAGATATTTATTCAAGGGGAGCTGTCTGTATGTTACTTCATGGAATATTTTATGGATTATTTTTTACATGGGTTATTTTTCCACAGAATATTTTTAATGGAATATTTTTAATGGAATATTTTAAATGGAATATTTTTAATGGAATATTTTAAATGGAATATTTTAAATGGAATATTTTAAATGGAATATTTTAAATGGAATATTTTTCATCAGAGTCCAATTGGACAAATGAAATACACGAAATTTTATCCGACTTTAAAACACAGGAACCCCTCCCATGGGAGAATCTCCAAGAGTTTCCTTCACTGTGAGGGCCTGAGCAGCGGGATCAGAAAAGGGCAGGATCTGCCTCTTCCCAAGGGATGTGGACACCTTGGATCAGGCAATTCCCCCCTGGACTGCAGCAGGATCCAGCTTCCCATGGGAAATAACAGGAGCTGGATGTGTCACTGCTGCTGCTGCAGGAATTTCAATTTGTTCAGTCCTGGGTCAGGTGAAGCCGAAGCCATTTCCGAGAGATGGAAATTGGGATGAGTAGGACACGGAGATGGGAGCCGTGACTCAGCTGGGAGTGGGAGAATTCCATGATTCCTCCCAGGAGAACGGGGCCGGGTTGGGACCTGGGATGAGCTCGCGGGGAGCAGAGGGAGAGGGAGGAGCTGTGCCACCACCCAGGGGACACCACAGGGACACGGGAGCCATCCCGGCCTTACCACGAGCATTCCAGAGGCTCCGGGAGCAGGGACAGCTCCTGGAGGGAGAGGGGGATGCAGGAAGGGAATGTTTGCTGTTCCCAGTGGGACTCCTGAGATTTGGGATGTGTTTGGTGTCCTCTCCCAGAGGTGCCAGAGCTGGGTGTGGCTGTGTTTTCCAGCAGGGATTGGAGAATCCCAGGATGGTTTGGGATGGGAGCGACTTTAAAGTTCCAATCCCAGCCGTGGGACACCTTCCACCATCCCAGGTTGCTCCAAGCCTCATCCAGCCTGGCCTTGGACACTTCCAGGGATCCAGGGGTGTCCATAATTTTTCTGGGAATTCCGTTCACACCCTCAGTCCCTTCCTGCCAGGCTTTGGGAAGCTCCCACCTTTTCTCCTACGGGTCCGTCCTCTCCCTTCTCGCCTTTGTCTCCATCAAAACCTGGCAGTCCCTGCTCACCCTGGAAGGAAAAGCAGGAATTGGTGGATCTGGATTCTTCCATCTCTCCTGGAAGGATCCAGCTGGAAGGGACAGCTTGGAAAGTCAAACTTACGGGATCTCCTTTGGTGCCTTTGTAGCCCTGGGGTCCAGAAATCGTCATGGACTCACCCTGGAGAAAGGAGAGACAGGGAAAGGGATCCACCGGGAGCTCATGGATCCCACTGGGAACACAGTGATTAACAGCATTAATCGTTAGGATTAATCTTCATTAAAAGCTGGATCCTGACTGTGCCCAGAAAACTCCAAAGCTTCCCAGTGAGCTCCTGTCCCTAAAAACGTTGGAGCCGTTATCCCAGTGCGATTCTCCCGGGTGGAAATGGACAACAGGATCATTCCCTGATCCCAGGCTGCCGGTGCTGGGACAGATCCCATGAGTGACACGGGCACAGGTGCCTTTATCCCTCAGGGGCTGGGGATTTCCAGCTCCTCCCAGCCCTGGGAAGGGCAGGACAGGGAATGGAGCTGTCCATGGTGTCCCGGTTTATGGATGCATTCGGAGCTGAGGAATGGGAGTGGCACTGAGGTCACCCCAGCCCCAAAGTGTCACCCCTGGGAGCCACAGGGACCCCACGGACACATCCGTGCCAGTTCCACTCCGAGAGCGGAATCCAGGCTGTTCCAAGGAATGTCTCTGCCCTGGAGAAGGGATGGTCGTGTCTCCAAAGGCACCTTCTGGTGTTCCCTTTGGAGAAAATTCCCTTCTCTCAACTCCCTTCGGTGCAAATATTCCTGACCTGGGTGATTCTGCCTTGCTGGGGTTTTATCAACTCCACATCCATCAATATTCCCAAAAATCCGACTTTTTTTGGACTCTGTCCAACCCTCACCACAGACCCTGCCCAAATTCTGGCTTCAGGCACATTCCTGCTTCCCAGCTCTCTAACAGAGGCAGGATGGGGCTCAACAAATTTTGGGAATTAAAAGGAGACTAAAAATTCCTGCAATTTAATCCAGCCCTGGGAATTCATGGAGTTATCCCCACACTGATCCAGGGAGAATGAGATGGAAAATTAAACTGCAAATCAGGTGGAACAAACCCAAGCTGATTTTCCCCCTCCTGCTCCCGTTTTATCTCCGATTCCACCTTATCTTTTACGAAGGCATCCTGTGGAAAATGCATCCCACATTCCTTTGGCTCGGAAGAGTTCCGAGGCCTCCTCACGAAGCAAATTAAGGATTGATTGGTCTCTGGAGTGAGCTCTTTTCCAGAGGAGCTTCCTCAGAGACAAATGAGCCTTAATCACCGAATATTGCGTGACTCAAAGGGCGGCAGCATCACGGAGCTTTTCCAAACCTCATTTTCCAAGCAGCCATTCCAGCCAGGAAGGAACGTCACAAAACGCCGGGCACGAGTTCAGAGCATTTTCCAGGAGCACTTGAGGAGTTATTTTCCCATTACCTGTCAGGAGCCAGCTCGGGCTGTTGGAAATTGAGGTTGGCTTTTTGGGGTCAGCTGCTCATTCCAAAAATCAGGGGGAATTTTCTTCCTCCCTTAATTCAGGATTTTTGTGCCCCAGCAAATCATTCCCAAAATTACTTTTCTCTTTTTTTCTCTCTCTTTTCTTTCTTTTTTTTTTTTTTGTGCTTTGTAGGATCCCATAAAATCCCACAAACTCAGCTCCGAGAGATGTTTTCAGTGCAAGGATGGAATCAAAAATTTGATTTAAACTGGTGGAGACCCCCAGAGAGGAGGGGGAGAATCCAGGGATTGTCCCTTCTAAATTTCATGGGCACAACAAGGAGAGGATGGATCCAGGCTTTTCTTGGAGCCACACAGTGAATGGAAATCTCCCCCAAAAAATCTGGAATGTCCTTACTCGTTCTCCCTTTTGTCCCAGAAGTCCCCGATCACCCTAAAAAGAAAAAGAAAAGGTGAATTATTCCCTTTTTATTCCCTCTTGTGGCGAATTTCCCATCCCAGTGGGATTTAGTATCTCCACCCTGCAGGAGTGGGATGGCATCCTGAAAAGGGAAGGATTTCCCAATTTTCTCCCTCAATTATTTAATGGAATCTGTATGGAACAGGAGCTTGAGTGCAGAGCACGAAGCTGATCCAGGGGCTCTCCCTGTTCATTCCCAGGAGATCCTGGGATGATTCCCAAAGGCTGATCCAGGGGCTCTCCCTGTCCATTCCCAGCAGATCCTGGGATGATTCCCAAGGGCCGATCCAGGGGCTCTCCCTGCCCATTCCCAGGAGATCCTGGGATGATTCCCACTGGTTTAAAAGGGCAGCTGCTCCCCACAACACCAGGGAACTGTGTGGAGAAGATAAGAGTTGTAGATAAGAGTTGTAGATAAGAGTTGCAGATAAGATAGGAGCTGTAGATAAGAGCTGTAGATAAGAGTTTCAGATAAGATAGGAGCTGTAGACAAGATAAGAGTTGCAGATAAGATCAGTTCTTACTCTTTGGCCTTTCACACCTGGGAGGCCTTTGGGACCCTGGAAAAAAAGACATTAAAAATATGTGAGGATCCACAATAACAGCAGGAAAGTGGGAAGGGGGAAAGTTGGGAAGAGCAGCTTCCATCCAAAGGCAGAGCTGCTTCCAGGGATGGGCTCCAGCATGGAAAATCCACTGGAAGAACCAGCACAGGAGCTCCCACTTGAATCCTCTGTCCACCACGGGGATCTCCTGGCAGGTGGAAAAATTCAGCCAAATTCCCTCATTTTGAGAATCCCACTGGGATTTTTGGACCCTCAGCATCAAGGAAAAGCCGGGTTGCTCCAAGAGATTTCTCCAAGGTGGAGGTGGATCCTTGATGGGGATTTTCAGATCCCTTGGAAGTCAAGCCAGGGAAGGATGGGAAGGACATTTGGAGAGGTGAAAAGCCATCGTGGTCACCCTTGTTTGCTAAATTCCTGGGAATATGCAGGAAGATGGGAATTCCCATTTGCAGGGACACCTTCCACTATCCCAGGCTGCTCCAAGCCTCATCCAACCTGGCCATGGACACTTCCAGGGATGGGGCAGTCACAATTTTTCTGGAAATTCTGTGCCAAGGCCTTCCCGTCCTCCCAGGGAAGAATTTCTTCCCAATATCCCATTTATCCCTGCCCTATTCCAGTTTAAAGCCATCCCCCCATTTCCTATTGCTCCGTGTCCTTATTAAAAAATCCTCTTCTCGTTCCATGAAAAATAACAACCTAATAAACAATAGTTAATAAATACTAATTAATTAATAATGAGTTTATCCAAATTCCAGCTGTCATTTTTGTCTCCCCCTACTCAGCCCCCTCCAGAGGAACAAGAGCCTGAAATTCCTGTCCTTAAATTTTTGAAATTCCTGCAATTCCTGAAATTCCTGCTGACCTGACAACAGCAGGGAGGGATTGACATTCCAGGAGGGCTTCCAAACCTGGGATGAGCCACCCAAATGGACAAGGTGAGTAAGGAATTCACAGGATTCCCACTCCCTCATCCCACTGGAATTCAGATTCCCAAATCTCTATTTCCCACTGGAAGAATCCAGGGGATTTTGCCGGCCCCGGATCCGCGGTTTTCCGGGATTTTGGAACACTCACCATCATTCCAGGGGGACCCCGCATGCCCACGATGCCCTCGTCACCCTGAGAATGCAGAGGGGCAGGGATAACAACACAGGGAACCCCAAACCCACCAACCATCCCGCTGGGAATGGGGCAGGCAGAATTCCCTGTCTCCAGACGCCTTGCCCAGCCTCTTCATCCCTCCATCAGGAATAGCTGCTGGGTTTTCTTATGGATTGGGATGTGCTGGAGAATCCACGGAGGCCTTTTAGGACCTCCTTGAGCTGACCCTACAGGGCCTGCCTTTAAACCTCGGGAATTGTCCAAATTCCAAATAATTGAGGCCAAATTTAGGTTTCCCATATGAAGCCAGCGCCACCTGAGATCCTGGGATTTCGATTTACGACGGAATCAGAAGAGCAGAAACATTATTCCATCATTTCCTTTGGATAACGAAGCTCCAGCGAGGTTTACCCACAGCTGTTGACATTTCCAGGGAGTGTTTTGCCTCAGGGGCCTCATCCAAAAGCAGGTGGGGAGTTTTTCCCGATGGATTGGGCCATAAAAATCCCGATTTATTTGTGGGACAGCCACGGGAGCAGCAAATTTAAACACTCCAAAGATGGATTCCGACTTTGCCAGAAGGAAACCAGAAGTTCCCAGGGATAGGAAGAAAAGGGAATTTTGCTGCCTGAAATCCTTCAGGGAATTTCTGGGATGGGTGGGGGGCTGGAGGCTGCAGGAATCCAAGCCTGGAATATTTATGGATGGACCTACCCGAGGGCCAGGGAATCCACGGGGACCTCTCGGGCCAGCAGCTCCAACACCGACCTCTCCCTGGGGAGCAGAGAATTCCAGAGGTGTCACTTGGAGCAGGGAAAGCCCACCACACAATTCCTGATTAGTTTGGCCAGGATTGGAGTCCCAGGAAGACTCAATTCCATGGATTTTCTGCTGTTCTCTCTTGAGGGTGCTCCAGAAACCGTGGGAGGAAGGGAGTGAGGGTGGAATGGGATGGAATAGGATGGGATCAGGGGTGAGGAGCCAGGAGAAGGCAGGGATTTGTCCCATTCCAGGATTTCTGCTCGTGACTTTCCTGGGAGGGTGGCACTGACCTTGCTGCCTTTGGGTCCAGGAATCCCAGGAATTCCCTGTAGGACAAGGAGAAGGAAATAAAGGGGAGGATTTGCTTTGGAAGTGCTTGAGGCTCTCCTATCCCAACATTCCCAAAGCCTATCCAGCCCAGATCCCTCACCCAGCCCTCCCAACAGGCACAGGGAATTTTTACAAATCCACCTCTTTTCCTGGGGATCCCGATGGTCCCACGGGCCCAGGAGATCCACTCCGGCCTCTCCTGCCACGTTCCCCCTGGAAAACAAAACCCTTTGAGAGGAGAACACCCGGATGGGAAAGGGCCTGATTTCCCTGATCCAGACAAAAGCAGGAGCTGGTGATCCCAGTGTTCCCTGCACTGGCAGGAATTCCCTCATGGAAAGGGTGGTCAGCCACTGGAAGTTGCTGTCCAGGGAGGTTTGGAGTCCCCATCCCTGGAGGTGTCCAAGGAATTCCCAGATGTGGCACTCACTGGGGATTGGGCACAGCTTGGACTCCATGACCTTGGAGGGCTTTCCCAACCTCAGTGATCCTGGGATTCCTCCCTCTGTTCCCAGGGATTAATGAGCCCAAAATTCCAGCTGCCATCCCCCTGCTATGGCCACTCCTTCCCAGTCCCCTTCTCCAGCCACACCATTAAATTCCCAGGAAGAACAACTTCCACTGTTCTCCTTTGGACCCTGAGGATCATCCCATCATCCCAATCATTCCCTGTACCTTTCCTTTCCCAACTGGGATTTGTTCCCACTTCCCTGACAATTCCAGGCTCAGGAAGACCTGGAATTGTGGGGGTTTGGCCCACGTGGCACGGACACTTTGCTCGTTGTGGTCACCTTGAGGTGACAAACACAATCCATGGCGTCCCCTCACCTTCTCTCCTGGAATTCCAGGCACACCTGGAGCCCCTCTGTCCCCCTGGGATCCCGGAGTGCCGGCATTGCCGCGAATTCCTTGGATGCCCTGAGCTCCTGGAGGTCCCGGGGCCCCTGGCTCGCCCTGGTGAGGGAATCACAAGGATTTTGGGATATTGGGTGGGATTTGCTGGAGATCCTGGAGAAAGTCTGGGATGTGAATTCCCATAACCAGTGCATGAAATTTGGGACACCACTCCCAGTCCTGATCCATGAGGAGATCCAAGGGCTGAAGGAATTGTCCGAAATTTGGGAAGCCTTTTCTTCCCAAGTTTTGGTGACAAAAGGGCTTTTCCATGGCTAAACAAGGACAGAGCCTTCAGCTCCTGACCTTTGGCGAACTCACACTTCCCAGGGATCCCTGGAACTCATTCCTGCTGAGCCCACAATTCCCTGGATTTTTTTGTTCCCCCAGCCTGAGGATATCCCTGCTGATTGCAGAGAGGTCAGCCCCAACCCTTCCATGATTCCATATTTATCCTCAGGATCTCCCTCTGAAACGGCCCTTTGGAGGACACAGAGCATTCCCTCGATCCCAAATCCTTCTCCTGCCTTTCCAGGATGATTTTGGTGCTTCCTCTTTGCGGCCACTTCCATGCTCCACATCCAGCAGTGGAAAACCAGGATGACAAAGAGGAAAAACCCAGGGAAAATCGAAAATCCAAGAGAAATTCAACTTTACCTTAAATCCAGGTGGCCCAGCCTGGCCAATGGGACCTCTGAACCCAATTCCTGGTTCTCCCTGTGGAAGGAAAGTCAGGAAAAATCAGGAATTCTCCTCTCAGTGTAAACCCAGCAGAGGGAGAGTTTGGTTCGTGTTGCTCCACGGAGATCCAGCTGAAATCCCAGAGAGCTGATCCCATTCCAAGGCTTCCTACAGAGCCCTCAACTCCTCTGGATGATCTGAGCTGGAGAGACAAAGCTGCTGGGAATCAGCTTTGGAAAAGAGGGAGCTGGAATATCCCCAGGAATGGTATCTAAGGGTTAGATGCATTCCCTGATGTTCAATACTCATTCCCAAGGTGTCCTGTCCTTGTCATCCTCCTGGAATATTCCCGGGAATGGTATTCCAGGATTCTGGGTCTCATTCCCAAGGTGTCCTGGCCGTGTGATCCTCCTGGAATCTCCCCCTGCTCCCCAGCCAGGCCTCAGGAGGTGACCTGGACGCTGATCCCGAGGTGGGATCTGGGAAAAGGAGGAAAAGTCACCCCTGGCTGGCACCAGCTTTGTCCTTTACCTTTTGACCTTCTTCCCCTCGGTCTCCTTTGGTGCCCTGGGGAATAAAGAGAGGATTCCGAGGTCATGGAATTGTCACCCCTGAGCAAGAGATTTCCAGGGATTCTCTGCCTGGAATGTGGGAAAATGCCCTAATTCCAAGGAATTCAGTGGTGGGATGAGAGGGGACATCAAAGGCCCCCCTCAGGTCGTTGTCTGGGTGAGTGACATCAATCCCTACTTCAGTTATTGGGGGTTTTGGCTCATTTTAATGTAATAATTAATATTAAATTATTAACTTTAAAATAATTAATTTAAAATTTCAAACACCAAAATAATTAATTTAAATAATTAAAAAATTTTAATAATTTAATTTAATCTAATTTAATTTAATTTCTTTGGTATTGTGCACTGTTCTGTCCTATCCTGGGAGTTTCAGCTTCTCCATACTAAATAATTCTGATGAAGATCTTTCTGTCTGATTATTTATTACTAATAAATAGTTAATTATTATATCAATATTTTTGGTTTGCCACCATTAATCCTGCTGGACAAAGGTTCATCCTCAGCTCTGTAATTCCTTGGATTTAATCCCTTGATATTCCAGGGCTGGGATTGGATCCAGCCCCACTCAGGCTGCTCTTGGAAATATCCATGGAGGAATCCCTGATTTTTCCCAAATAACCTTTGGAGCTGATTCCAGCACTCACCTTCTCTCCAGGTTCTCCCACGTCCCCAGGCTGTCCCTGCAAGACAAAATTCCCTTTCCAGCCACTCCTCTTCCCTCCTTTTCTCCAAGGATTCCATCCAAAATTCCCCATGGGATTCTGCCTCTTACCAACCCTCCCTTTCTGCTGAAATTCCGTGTCCTGCCCCACTGGGATCTGCCAGCTGCTCCCTATAAATTTCCACTGCCCAAATGAGGATTTTTGTGGAATTATTTTCTATCCTCATGCCAGGGATGGATTTTCCTTGTCCATCCCATCTTTTACTTCTCTTATCCAGCAGAAAATGAACATTGGGAACCCCCCACCTTGAATTTTCGGCATCATGGAACAGCACAATTCCATCGTTTAGGCTGGAAAATTCCTCAAAAAATCACTAAATCCAACCTTGACATTTTGTATTTCCTCCTGAGCGTGGCAGATGTGTGGGAAAACTGCAGGAATTTGGGAACAAAACCCCCGGGAAGGTTTGGGGGAAAAGGTGGGAATGTGCCACTCCCAGTTTCCATTGGAGCTGATTGTCCCTTCCACAATTCCCAACTGCCTTTCCCTTTCCAGGCCCTCCCAGCACACGGAATTCTGGTTTCAAAGGATCAGGCTGGAAAACCCCATCCCTACCTTCTCTCCTTTGTCTCCACGTGCTCCAGGAGCTCCCATTTCTCCCTGGAAAATAACAAATCCACCAAAAATAATCCCAAAAATTCATTACTCCAAGGAATTTTCCCTTCCCTCTTTGCACCAGGTGGGTGCTGCCCTCATTCCTGCTCCAGTTTTTGGCAAATATCCATGGAGGAATCCCTGATTTCCAGCACTCGCATTCCCACAATGGATTGGGAATTACCCTGAGTAGTGTGAATGCAGAGGGAACACCAAAAATCCTGGAGCAAAGGCAAATCAAGGTTTCCATATGTTAAAGAATTCCAAGAATTCCAGGAATTTAAAGGAGACAGGAGGAATCCCAAACCGATTGAGGATTCCCAAAACACAAATCCCATGTTTGGATCAGCGGTGGAAGATTCCACCCTGGAATTTCCGCTCATCACCAGTGGCAGCACTGTTGATTTCATCTTGAACTTCCTGATTTTTTTTTTTTACTGTGATTCCTCAGTTTCCAATGTGAGACAGCTCCGGGAACATGGATCACTATCCCAGGAATGTGCAAGGAAAAGTGGGATAAAAGCACTGACCTTTGGGCCACGGGAGGAGGGATCTGCTGGGACACTTCCCTCCTTCTGCAAGGAAAAAAGGCACTGGGATGGATCCATGGGATGGGATGGGATGGGATGGGATCCATGGGATGGGATGGGATGGGATCCATGGGATGGGATGGGATGGGATCCATGGG